>CAXKVV010000821.1:0-56912 GCA_964058805.1 Schoenoplectus triqueter
AAAAGACAAAATTAGTATTCTATAGATTTATGATATAAATAATTTTTTAAGCTATTTGATCGACTTTATAAACACTAGGAGAAAACCCACCCGTTGTATGGAATCTTCTGCTGTTAAAAGTATATGTATCATTAATTTTATATTTGCATACTACCCTTCATACTGGTTGTGAAACAGTGGCCTATTTGTTTACATATATAGTACCACTAAAGAATAGAGAGCATTTTGGCACTGAAACCATGAGATTAGTTTGAAATCTAAGAACCTCTTAAACATTTGAGGAACCGTATATGACTCTTATCATAAGTTAGCAATGATGCTCACATGTGCATGCTACTGGGTAAGAGTTATTGGTGTTGATCATACTATTTTCAGTTCATTTTATTACACTCACACTGGCAGCCGCTACCACACACAGAGAGAGAGTGAGAGTGAGAGTGAGAGAGAGAGAGATTAAAGAGATCAATAAGAAATCAATTTATTTATTTCTATATCAATTTAAAATACAAACATGCATATATTTCTTCTTAGATTTTAAGTCTATAGTTTAAGTCTATTGGGCCTTGCTGCTTCTTATTTTAATTTCCCGAATTTTCAAAGGTGAACATCGATTAATCGGAAAAATCAGCTGATTAGTCGCTCGAGACCGCAAAATACCCACCTTTTTTATTGTTCGTGATGGTTTACCCTCTGATTCTGACTATTCGGCCAAATAGTCGGCCGACTATTCTATTTTTCACAACACTGCCTGAGAGAGTATTGAGTGGTCAGATTTTTAAAAGGCTATTTTGAGAGGGGTTTCGAGAGAGCAAAAGAGACACATAGTAGCGAAATCGATGAATAACTAGAGAGGAGAAAGAATAAGCCATTAGATCAGTCAATCTGATCCGTCTATTAATTTTCAGAATTAATCTGAATCTCCGATTGAAGTAGAGTTAATTTAGACATTTCACTTTATACGATAGCATTGCTGGACCTTCTGGTATAGAAGTATAGATATAGATATAGATATAGATATAGATATAGTATAGAAGTATAGATATAGATATAGATAGGATAGAAGTATAGAAGTATAGATATAGATATATATAGGATTTTGCAAGTTAAAATAATAGTGTTCGGCCGAAGGGTTTATGACAAACTTTTATAATATATCAAGCTTTTAAAAAACAGAAATTTTTAACAGTTTTAACGGTTTTGAAACTGTTAAATTTTTTTGAACAAAATATGCATTTAACAACTGAATTTTTTTCGTTTCAAATCTTAATAGTTAGTGACTATAAAATTTTATTTCTTTTTTATTTTTTGAATGTAAATTAATGCCCTGATAAAAAATATGAAGCAATTTTTTTATATAATAGTTTAGTATAATTTAAGATTTTTAATTTTTAAATACTTAATTAATGATGTAATTATGTTTTTTACTTAATTTAGTTAATTATTAAGCACTAATGGTGTGAGAATGCATTTCTTAGCCTTTTTAAATATGAATTAGTAGGTAAAAATTCATTGACTCTTTTTTAATTTAACGGCCGTGTAAAACCGTTTAAATCGTTAACTGTTAACTGGTCACCTCACTGTTAAGAGCCGTTAAACATTTTTAAAAGCTTATAATATATAAAGTTGATATTTGGAATTTAAAAATATTATTTATGATGGAGATAAATACAATCATGACCAAATACAAAAAGTGGATATTGTTTTCTGTCCTTTAATAAGAAAAAGTTCGATAATTCCATTAAAAATTCTTGGATAAACGAGTTGTTTGTACGATTTGGGAATTCGTTCAAAAAATGAAGATGTGGAAAAAGTGCTGATATAATGTAGATAATATTCGTAAATATACTTTTTACAAAGATAACTGCACTAACAAACCTGATGACAAGCAACTGGTTTTGCACTACCGAAACGAAGTTATTCGTACCACAATAAATAGTGACATTCAAAGGCAATGTGCCGTTAATAAACAACCAGATACTAGAAGGATGAAAGTCACAGCTACGTAGCAGGGAATTAAATTTGCTGCTCGCCAAATTAAAGAGCGAGATCGTAGTATCCTAGTCTTCAGGATCCAACGACAAAAATTTATTTTACATCTTCCTCAACGACACAAGATTGTTTTGACCGTTCGATCTGAAGAACAGGATCCTGCTCGTAAGTCTGAAGAGCAGCAGATTCGAATCCAGATACTATGTTTAATGTTTAGTAATGAGATAAACACTGGCACTGCACCTAGTTCTATAAAATGCCTCCTGCAGAAAATCCAGCGTTCTTTGACATATCACCAAACGATCATTAGCCAAGAAGAATCCAATTCATCTGTGAAGCATAACCCTGGATCAATTCCTGTTGTGCATTACTGACAGGAAAATCATGAGCGACCTCAAGCAGTGATGCTGGTATCTTACAGGAAATGAACCATTGCATGGAACACGGGGAGAATCTGCACTCAACAAAGCAATAAAAAAAACGAATGGGGCTTAAATTTCAGTCTGATCCTGACGTCTAACAGAACTAATATTCGTTGTGGGCCAGGGAAGGTCCGGTGTCGGCCCAATCACCCTTTGAGCAACTATGGTTTTCATTTTCTTTCTCCAGATTTTCTCTTTCTCTATTTTACTCTGGTTCTGGTAGTCTGGGTGGTAACACCAGGATTTGAAATCTGTTTAAATAAGTGGAAAACATTCACCTGTTTCGTTTCCGTATCGGCCCAATGTATAAATAATCGATTTGTACTAAATATAAAAATTAGCAATATCATTCTATTTTCTTTCCATCAATTTATGATAATATTTTGGACAGAGCCGAAATCAGAACATAAAATAAAATAAGATAAAATTTTTATGATGAAGCATAATCTATACTATTATTGTAATTCTTAGATTTTTTTTCTGACAAGAATTTACAAACAAAGTTTTTTTTTTGATCTAGGGATGTCAAATAGGGGTAACGCTCGGTTCGCTTTAAACTGAAATATATATATATATAGAGAGAGAGTAATGCTATGGTGCTTCGCGAAGCAAAAAATTTTTTGTGCTTCGCGTCCATATCTCGAATTTAAAAGTTCAAACGGCCGATCTAAACCGTTGAACATCATCTTCATATTGAAATATCCTTGGAGATCAAATTTTATATTTTTTTGAATTTTTTTGATATTTTTTAGATGGATACAAAGTTTGTTGATCTAAAGATTTCTGCACCATCCAAAACAAGCGATTTTGTACCCATCTAAAAAATATCAAAAAAATTCAAAAAAATATAAAATTTGATCTCCAAGGATATTTCAATATGAAGATGATGCTCAACGGTTTGGATCGGCCGTTTGAACTTTTAAATTCGAGATACGGATGCAAAGCACAAAAAATTTTTTACTTCGCGAAGCACCATAGTATTACTCTATATATATCCCAAAATTTTTTTGATTTGTTAAATTATTTGGTTAAACCACAATTATATTATTTAAAGAGAAACAAAAGTATTAGAAGAAAAAAATAAAAAATAAAAAATAACTAAACAAATCTATAAAAAAATAAATATATTCGAATAATTTTTGATATAATTCTTATTTATATCAAGTAAAAAAAAATTGTTTGATAAATTTTGGACTATTCGATTTATTCAATTTATCTAATTTAGAAAAAAAAATAAAAATCGAACCAAAAAACAAAAATATAATTAGCTAGAATTTCAACCGAACCGAAAATTTTAAACCAAAAAACCGAACCAAATAATTTAAATTTAACAGTTCAGTTTAGAATCAATTAAACCAATCTGTTTGAACAAATGTCCATCCAATTCTAGCTCCACATGGCTCCCACCACTGATTTTGGGCATGGTGTATTACATGAACAACTTGAGGTAGCGTAGCCACGTTAAGTTAGGTTAAGCATTTGTCTATTCATGCAAACAAAAAATCGAAAAAAAAATAATATTTTTTTTCAAAAATATAAAATCTATATCCGTAATGGTAGTCACAATTACGGTTCGTTTGGCAAATTAAAGAATAATTTCGGAAGAGTGGTAATTTTAGAAGAGTGATAGAATAGTCGAGGACGCCTTCTTGTGAAAAAATGGAATGAACAATTATGATCCATGTAAATAGTGCCCTAAGGTACTAGATAATGTTTTTTTGGAAGAGTGGTAGACGAGTGGTATTCTTGATTATTCAGAAGAGAAAAATATCATTTGACAGTTGTTAATCAGAATAGTTAAAATATAAATAATTATGATACTAACAATGATGATGATGATGATAATAATAATAGTAAAATAATAATAATAATATTAATGATAATGTAATAATAATATAATAAAAATAAAAATATAATCATAATATAATTATAATTATAATTAAATTATAATAATATAATCATAACTATAATTATAATATAATTATATAAAGGAGATCTTATGGTGCTTCGCAAAGAAAGAGGGTTTTGCTTCAATATACAAAAATCTTACAAAATTAAAATTTAAATTAGAAATCTAATTCATCCAACATAAACTACATATTCAAATCTTATGGAATACTAAATTTAATTACATTTGGATCTTTCTAACTATTTTTGAGGATTTTTAAAAAATACCCCAAAAATAATAATAAAATAATGATAGGAGCACCTAAAAAATTATCATCTTTCAAAAATAAAAAAAATAGTTATAAAACTATAAAAATAGTAAAATTTAGTATTCAATAAGTTTTCAATATCTAGATTATTGTGGACTAATTAGATTAATATTTAAGCTTTCGATATATGAGATTCAAAATTGAAGCAAAATATCTTTTCACTTCATCGAAGCACCGTACGGTCTCCCATATTATAATATAACATAATATATTAAAAATAATAATAACTAATAATAATTATAACCATAATATAATAATAATAAATAATCATAATCATAATAATATAATAATATTTAGAATTATAATATAATAATAATAAAATTAATAATATAATAATAATACTAATATGATGATAATATAATAATAATAAATTATAATCATAAATTAATATAATAATAAATCATAATCATAATATAATAAGGGAGACCTTACGGTGCTTCGCGAAGCAAAAAGAGATTTTGCTTCAGTTTCAAATCTCATATACCGAAAGCTTAAAATATCAATCTAATTGATCCACAATAATCTAGATATTGAAAACCAAATTTTACTATTTTTGGAGCTTTATAAGTATTTTTAGATTTTTTAAAGATGATAATTTTGTAGGTTATCATTATTTTATTATTATTTTGGGACATTTTTAAAAATCTGAAAAAAAATAGTTAGAAAGCTTCAAATGTATTTAAATTTAGTATTAAACAATATTTGAATATGTAGTTTATGTTGCGTGAATTAGATTTATAATTTGAACTTTAATTTTGTGAAATTTTTTAGGCCGAAATAAAATATCTCTTTACTTCGCAAAGCACCATAGGACCTCCCATATAATAATATTATAATAATATATCATAATTATAATTATAATATAATAATATAATACAATATAACCAAATAATAATCACTATTTCGACAAGAGCTAATCTGATATACCACCTATAGATTGGTATACCGAATTAGTACTCTTCCACATTCTTATACTTAGTCTAAAATTCATTTGGTAAATTAATTCGTCGGAATAGCAATTCATTTCCTATTTTTTCTATTCCGTGGAGTGAAAGTCTTTATAAAATTATACTTAAGCAACTTGAATTTAGGTGAAGGGTCAAATTTTGTTAAGTCATAATTTTTAATTAATAAATAAGAGTAATTAGGAGAGTAATTAAAATAACTTAACATAAATTAGCAAACAACGTAAACCAACCAAATTTTAAATTTAATATATTAATATATTTAACAGATAACATAAGTCAACAAAATTAGAGATATCGATGTGACTAAATAAATGATAACTAAATAAATAAAGAATAATAGAATATGGTATACAAATTATGTTACTAATTAACAATCAGACAATTTCGATATGTGAACCTGACCCCAATCAAAATAAACTCTCATTAAATTAAAAGAAAGTAATCAAATTTGAAAATTTAAAATAAACTTAAACGAGTTTAACTCAAATGACTAACGATAAAATTAACCCCGCTAACAAAGATCATAACCATAATAAAAATAAAATGAAATAACTCAAGGTGATCCATTACACCAAATGCCACATACCACCTAATGTCACTCAGATTTACCACAGAGAATCCCTAATTTTTTCCTCTCTCCTCAATTAATGACTCTCTCCCCCCTATTCTTCATCGCACACTCCTTGTCTCTATTCCCACTCGTTCACCATGACACACTCTCTCTCTCTCATCCTCTTTCCGCGCACTCCCTCGCGATCCCCCTTTCTCTCTGCTCTCATTTAATTCTTCTTGTCACTCATTTTGTCTCTCGCGATTCACTCTGTTGACTCTGCTCCTTTTACCCTCCCTGTTCTCCCTCTCTTTCTTCGGCGAGAGACCTTATCGGCCTCATGTTCCTCTTCTCCGAGTCAAAACCTAACCCGATCTGGCACTATCTCATCAGTTGACCGTTGCTCACCTTGTCTTGTTGGCCCTCTCTACTCTATATAAAGGGAATCCCTTAGCCCATTTCTTCCTTTTTGCTTATCTTTTCTCATGTGCTGAAAACTTTTCCATAGAAACGGATAAGAACAGAGTTTAGTAAGAGAAAGGGTTTGAAGCGACAAGGGAGATAGGGAAGATGGAGTGGAGGAGGTGACTCTGACCCTTGCTGTCTTGAGTTGTTATCTTGTGTTGTGTCGTCTGTTTGCTTCTTTTCTTTCTGATAAAAACCCTAATACTCCCCTCTTGTGAAATGCTTATCTGTGATGTGAGTGTTTTTGCTACTTGTTAGCCATCAAGCCTTCCTGTTTGTTCTTGCCCTGTGTGACTCCTTTGGGCTGTCAGTTTGATACTGGCACGTTTTTCTGTTGCCGTCTATTGGTTTACCCCACTACTGACTATCTGACCTTATTGGGACCCTTATGCATGCCTATCCTCTATAATGTTTTCTTAGTTTAGTTTTGTTAGGAAATTTATTGATATGATGATTCTGATAAATGGTTGTCTTGATGTTGTTGCTGAACTGATAAATTAGGGTTGGGTTTGGGACTTTGGTAGTCTATTGCTTGTTGGTTGTGTGTGTGCCTGTCTTAACTTAGTTACTGTTTGATGTCTGATTCTGGTTTCTGAGATTTGTCTCTGGCTTGCTTGACTGATACTGGTCTGCTGAATGTAGTAGTTGCCCTAATCCCTAAAACTACCCCTTGTGTTATGCTAGTTAGTCTGGTGTTAATGGTTACTATTATGATTATACACTACTTGGGTTGTTGCTTGAAATATCCCCAATTGACCCTCGGTACACTAGTACCAATGATGTGAGGGTCAAAGGGGTGGGTTGTGTCTGTTTGTGCCTTACTGGTTCGGCTTGACATATTTTTGCACCCTATTTCTATACTTATTGACTCCTTGATTATTTGTTGTGCATGCCCTCTATTGCCTACCCTAAATTTGTGCTTGTTGTTGGCCTTGTGCTTTGTTTGCTCGATTTTGATCTATTGCTCTGACTTGTCTGTTGCCTTGAGATGGTGTTATATTAATGGGGCTTATTGAGTGTGGCTAACTGGAACTTGAACTAAATGGGGCCTAAGTTAATTTTTAAGGAATTTGGAATAGTAAAAATGGGATTAGACCCAAAAACTCATCAATATGGATTTAAGAATGAATAAATATTTCTTGGGCCAATAAATTAATATAATTAATTTGAAACAAATATTTAGGATTAGCAAAATTCAATTAAGGCCCAATAATTTAAATAATTGACTAATAAATTGACGTCGTCCCTAAAGGTTTGGTGGCGTCATGGACTAATACGTAAACTTAAACATACAGAAAATTATTCTATTCCTTGTCTGCCCCCGTTACGGATTACGTGTGCATAGACACACAGTATGGTAGATAGCGTATGATCATGTTCATTAAAACACCAACACATTAATATAATAATAACGTTTTCTTTAAACTAATTTAGTTTCTTTTATTTTATTTCTCCTTTTTTTATTTTAATTTATTTTCTAACTTATGATAATATAATATTAATATATATATAATAAAATAAATTATATAATTTAAGAATATAATAAAAATAATAATTATGATATAATTAATATATATTAATTAATTTCTTTATTTTTAAATCAAAAGAATATTAAAATAAATAATATATATAATATAATATATATTAATCAATTTCTCTATTTTTAAATAAAAATATTACAATAATATATTATATATAAAATATATATTAATTAATTTCTCTATTTTCTCTTAATTTATAATTTTACTTTGTTTTATTTTATTCCCGATGTAATTATAAATGTAATCAAATTTGTGTGAATAAAATAAATTATGGATTTGCATCTGTCTCGATGTGTATGTATGATTTATTTTCTGATATCTATCATTACCGATCTTGAATTGTCAAATAACGTAATCTAGTTACTTAAAGATAAACACGATAAAAATAATGATGAACAAGTAAAATGGATGGTATTTATAATCGGAACTCGAATTACATAAAAGGGATTAACAACACACATTTAACGTAATTAATGGATTAAATTAATAAAATCCCGAACAAATTGATAAGGCACGTATAAAAGTGATAAACATAACCAACACCATAAAATAAACATAAATGTAATAATTTAAATTTCTGACACTCTATAAATGCAGCAAAAATACTGCTGAAATTTCTAAGAAAAAGACGATAAAACCCGAATGGACGTTAGTTTAAAACACCGTTATAATTAATTATCAATTATGAAATAAATCACGTTAAAAATAACAAATGATTAAATTAATAATAGGTGATATAGTCGACTCGGATCCACTCACGGAATATGAGGTCGACCCCAACCCCGCATACGCAGACGCCGATCTCGAGGCGGGCGTACTACCTCCGAAGTAGAGCGAATCCACGATCCTCACCAGCATTCTCAGGTATGGATTCCTAGGATTTGCTTTTCTTTCTTCAAAAATAGGAACCCAAATCAAAATTAAAAATATTTTTAAAATAAATCTGAACTGTGATAATTTCTGACCAAACCTGATTAGAGACCAAACTTGAACTGTTATTGCATACAGTAATTGACCAGCATTTTTTGGGACCAACCCATATTCACATGTCATATCATGTCATATCTGTGCGACCCTTTTTCGCGCGCCGCCGCACCGCCGCTGGGCGATGGGTTCGCGGAAGAAGGACACGGAGATCCCTCCCGAGCGTGCATCTGCTGGGTGTCGGTCGATTCTGCCGTTTAGAGATATTTGGATGCACATTCAGGGGGTTTTTTAGTGATTGTGAGTTCTTGTAGATTCCGGTGGGCGCAAGCCCCCACCGTTAATTACCCTGGGCTACTAACCTCGAGGCACCTCTGGATCTTTGAAAGAGAGAAGCAAATAGTATAGTTAAAAGATGGTCAAGTGGTCGTCTGGGTTCATAAAAAGGGGTCCATGAAAGACGAACCTACAAATAGATCGGTTCAGTCTTTATTTAACCCTATGGAAGACGAACCTACAAACAGATCGGTTCAATCTCTACTTAATTCTATGGAAGACAAACCTACAAACAGATCGGTTCTGTCTTATGGAAGACGAACCTACAAACAGATCGGTTCAGTCTATGCCACCTCGAGATGTAACCTTACTATAGACCAGGTTAATCTCTTCAGAGGGGCTTGAGGTGAGTCTACATACAGAACGACTCGACCTCCGTTGATCTAGAAGATAAACCTACTACAGAACGGTTCAATCTTAACTAGTCAACAACCAATCACACAAAATACAACTCGAAGCGCTGAGCCGGTTGATCTTGAGGTTGGTGAATCAGGAGAAGGGTGGATATGGCCCACGTGTTTCTTCTCACCGATCTTCTAGATCATGAATTCGAAGCACTAAGCCGATTCATAAACCTAGGAAACACAGTTACACACAATGTCAAACCTGAAGCGCTGGGCCAGTTCAACATTGAGGCATGTGTTAGTGAAGGAACCTACCTACAGAACGGTTCACATTCACTATTTTGTGGATGAATCTACTACAGAACGATTCAATCTCACAATCTCGGGGATGAACCAGGAGACAAACTCATCGATGGATGAGTTCAGTCTTGCTAGCTCAAATGGTCATGAATTACTTGTTCATGACACCGAGTCATTAAGATGTCACTTCTCTCGGACATCGTAATGTTCTTCTTCTTCAAAGTCGACATATCTCTCCATGCTGATGTCGTAGCTTTGGTCATTCTTCAGTGAGCGTCAAGATGTTCTTGTCTCGACTAATCATTCTACATATTGCATTACTTGTGCAAAATTACTATAGTGCCCTACACCCCTTGTGTGAGCGTATTCAATCATGAGTTACTTGCTCATGGCAGTGAGTCATTAAGATGTCACCTCTCTAGGACATCGTAATGTTCTTCTTACTCAGAGTTGATATACATCTCCATGTTAATATCGCAGCTCTGGTTATTCTTCATCAAACGTCAAGATGTTCCTGTCTCGACATATCTCCTCATGTTGCTATCGAAGCCTTAGTCATCTTACGTCAAGAAGTTCTTATCTCCACGTATCTTCTCATATTGCTATTCAAGCCTTAGTCATCTTACGTCAAGATGTTCTTGTCTTGACTAATCGTTCTAAAGGTTATATCATGTGTGCAAACATTCTCATGTGGCTCTACAATCCTTATGTGAGCTTATTTATTCATTTCTAAAATGCACAAAGTCTATTATATAATATCTTCCATTATTATTCCTATTATAAAGATGCATTTATTTATTATTATTATTATTATTATTATTATTATTATTATTATTATTATTATTTTTTATTTCTTAAACTCTATTTATCTATGTAGAAAAATTACTTACAAAAATAATAGGAAAAGGGGTTAGCTAATAACTAGAATTTTATTTATATTTTTGGGATTTTTATAACAGCTAAAATAGTAGAATTTTTATTTTTATTATTTCTAAACTCTATTTATTTTGTAGAAAATCACTTACAAAATACTAGAAAATAAAATCAAAAGATGGTTAGCTATATTATTTTTATTATTATATATTTTTATTATTATTTTTTTTTAAGATCTATAATAGCTAAAAAGAAATCATTATCAATATTCTATCTTATTTATTATATTATTCATTGTTTTTTATTATTTCTATTTATTATCTATAGAAAGGTATAAGATTTTTTATTATTAGTTGAAAATAGCCATAAGAGATGAAATTCATTATATTTTTATTACAACTATTATTTTTATTGCATTTTATTCATCAAAAATATTTTTATTGTATATTTGCATAGAAATATCAAAAGAAATGCAATTCATATTATAAAACTATATTATCATTCTTTATTATAAAAGAAAATGTATTTACTATCTATTATCATGGTAGTATATATTTTTGTATATTTTGTGCTATTTACTTTTATTATTCTTTTTACAGAAAATATCAACATAATATCTATTATTATTCATGTATATATTTTTTTATTTATCAAAGAATATAGCTAATCTCATTATTTATTATGGCATATTACTATCATCATTATTATTTCATGGAAAATCACTTGAAAAATCAGTAAAATATATCTAGTTATTATTCATGATTTTTATTTGAATTTTTAGGATTTTTATAGTATTTAAAATGACAAGTCAAAGCTAGGTCAAACATATCAATATAGGTAATGTCTTTTGCTTTTAAATTGTTTTATTATGATTATATTTTTAAAGTTGGAATATTATTGTATAGAAAAATAGTATGAAAAATAAGGAAATTTTAGAAACAAATTTGGGTCAATTTGGAGTTCAGGAGCATTTTCAAATCATTTATTTATTCTATATCATCACTATTCTGTTATTATTTAATTAATGGGTTTAATATGGGCCGCCAGATCTATATCAAGATCGGCGCCTATCTTTTATTTAACTTTATTCTTATTTGGGCCGCCGGATATGCTTCAAGATTGATTTGTATTAGATGGACGGCCCAGATTCATATCCGCATCTTTATTTAATACGGCGCTTTATTTCACACGCTCGATCTCTTCAAGATTCACACACGCGCATCAATATCCGTGCTGCCGCGATTCTCTGACTCTCCAGTCAACACTAGCTCCAAGATTCGCGTTAATGGTGTCGCCGGCGACCGGGGCCACCCCATTCCGATCAGGTAACTGCCCTAGCATCGCCTCATCACAGGAAATCTTTCTATGGTCTCCGATTGGTAATCCATACGGTGAATCTTACTGTACGTTAGCACCAGCTAAAACAAATTGGTACCATTCGGTACCGAATCACAAATCTCACAAATTCCATGCAATTAATCGCTATTTCCGACAATTAAGCACTCAATCTATATCGTGTATGTATGCCAATGTATTATAACATGATCAAGATCATTCAAATTGATTCTTATCTTTTCTATTCAGAATGCATAGCAATACCACTCGGTACCGGTTATAACTCATACTAAATTCTCTCGATTCATCTGTTTATACTATCACTAATGTATCTTACAAGCTTTATAGTATCTGTCTCAGTCAAAGCATACTCAATTACACCTTCAATTCCCTTTAATTTTCGAATTAAGACTGGATTTCCATAACTGAACGCGACGACAGTATTCAAACTCCAAATCAGTCGAGTTCTCAAGATTATATCTGAGATCAATCGACTTCAAGTGACTCCACAGACTCTAATGCATATAGTATTAACAAGGATCAAGATAATTCTCACTCAAGAATCAAGAATCGATCAATGAAATTGACTGTTACCGAGTTCTCAAGTTGAACTGAGATCAATCGATTTAACAGTCTCATTCATCAACCTTTAAGCAAAATTCATCAAAAGAAATGAAAGATTTATACTATATAAACTTGCAATGCATGAAATAAAGAAGAAAATCATGAAGAAATAGCTGAAATTTGAAGAAATTTAGAAACAGTACAGTAGAATACTGATATTCAGTGGCGATTACATCTCTAAAGCTCCAATCTTCAAAAATTAAACCCACTAACTCTCAATTAGCAAGTAATAGAGTATAGTGCTTACCTCCAGACAAGCAATTGAAGCAAAGGAATTGAGTTCTCAAGTTAAAACTGAGATCAATCAATTCTGTCAAGCCTCTCTAGGTTCTTGTTTCTCCCTTGCTCTCTCTCTCTCTCTAGACTCTATATGCAGTCTCTAAGGTACACTCTCTCTATCTCTTATCTTCTGTATGTGTGTGTTCTCTTTAATCTCCATGGTTTAGGGGGTTTATATAGCCAATTAAAGGGTGTATCAAGGGATTAGAGTTATACACCATCCATGCACCACCAGTTGAGTTAGCTTGGCTCATGAACATGGTTCTCCAATTCTGTTATCCCTTCTGTTGCGATGTGGGCCCTGTTTTAAAGAATCCAAAGCTTATTCCTTTGATTGTTGACCATATTTGACTCATCTCTTTATCTGTTGCTAGAACCTTCTAGAGCATCTAAACATACTATATATACTCATTCTAATGCATCTGAGGCGCCCTTCTGCTTTCTGCCATTACCACTCTTCTTCAAAGCTGTGAACTCAATCACCCGATTCCCTCCTTTGGTCAAAAGCATATCTCCACCATCCAATTGATAATCTCCATCATCTAAACAGCATCGTGTAAGCATAGGGAAGCTACAGGCATTGATAATTCGAGCTGAGAGTGCAAGGTTTCAAATTTTCCCCATTTGCCCGACTTCACCATTTCTTCTCAATTACTTCAATTCATCCCCTAATTGCTGCTCCTTTCTTCATCTACAGCGTCGCCTAAGTGAATAGAAGGAGCCTACATCATCAATTTTCAATTTTGAAGCAAGAATAGAAGTGTTTCATCAATCACCCGAGGTATTCATCTCTCTCAATAACCCTATTCACTCATTACTTTTCAATTTTGATCAATTACACATACTCTCCCATGTATAGGCTAGCTCTAGGTGAAAGGAATTGGAGTTGTGAGCTTTGGAGAGCTTGATCACCTCTAATGGCGCCTTCTGCCTCGTCGAGAAGAAGAAAGAAGAGAGGGAGGGGAGAAGGAGAAGAGAGAGAAGGGGGCGCGCTTGGCGCACAGAGTCCACAACTAGGTGGGGCCCACAGTCAGAGGCGCAACACAAGTGAGCCAGGCACATATCGCTTTTTCCTTTTGATTTAAATCTCTGTTTAGATCTGTGCATAAGCTTGGTGCATGATTGTCTGTGTGAGCTATACATTCATAAACCTGACAAATGGGCCCCACATGTAAGTATATGAATCTCGGCCCATTAGTCCAGCTGTGGATTGATTAACTCCCTGCTTAAATTTAATTGATCTGACTTGGCACACTCTGATAGGTCCACTTGTTTAATCAATCCATTAATCATCTGCATTAGTGTTAAGCATGCTGAGGTGGCTCTGTAGTGTAGTGCCATGTGGCTTAGTCTCCTGTGATGTGGCACCAATGGTCAGCTGCCATATGGCACTGGAGTGTTGAGGTGTGATGCCATGGTGTTGCCATGTGGCACTGGGAGGGTGAAGTGGCCCTGTTGTGTAAAGCCATGTGGCACTAGGGTGGTGAGGTGGCCCACTGGCTGTCTGCCACGTGGCACTAAGGTGGGGCCCACCTGTCAGTGACTCATACCAGAGTGGGGCCCACTTGCTGACATGGCCCAATGAGAGGCTGCCACGTGGCACACCCTCTCTCTTTGCTTATTTTATTCTTTCTGTGTTTCTTGCACCCAGTTTGTACCCAGAGCTGTTACTATCCCCAATTTGTACCCAGAGTTGCTCTGATCAAATCTCAGCCTTTGATTAATCCATTTATTCTGCTTTTATCTTCCCTGAATTTATTTTAATAGCTTCACTTATCCAAAAATCATGAAAATTTCACCAAAAATCCCTAAAATCATGATGATCACCCCTGTAATTTTTAATTCCATTTTTGCCCCCTCCTTCTCTGAATTAAAAATTCTTTTGTCCATAAAACCCTATTATTCCTTCTGAATTAATCCCTGATTTCATTTGTAGCTCAATGTCTCTGCCAATTATCTCTCCCTTGCAGAAACCACCCTAACTAAATACCAATTAGACTTATATTGATATTCATTAGGGCTTGATCTGATCAACAGTTGATTACATGTCAATAGTTGATACAGATCTAGACTTGATCAGATGGTTGCTCCCAGCTTTGGCACCTGATCAGTCTTGTGAAATTGACTTTCAATCCCTTAACATGAGGGTGACTTGGTCAAAGAACTGACTACTTATCAGTAATTGACACAAATCAAAGCATGGTTAGGTGGTTGCCCGCAGCTTTGGCACCAGGTCAGCCTTGAAAGCAAAATCACATTTGGAATTTCTCATGACTAGTTGCATCAAAATGCTAGCTTGGCATTGACATCATTTCATGTAGCATAGGGATTATACTGCTCCAGCTCCTTTCTAGGGTTAGCTCCAAAGGCAGGTTTTTAGGGTTTAACCCTGACTCCTATAATAGGTCACTGAGGTGTGGGGTCCACCTGTCAGTGAAAATGGTCACATGGGTGACTCACCAAATAGGCTATGTTGTTAGATTCATCTACAAGGGACTGTCAGGTGGGTCCCACTTGTCAGAGAAAATATAATCAAATGGCTGACCCATCAGGAGATTTTCTCTCTCTGAAATCTCCCGAGGGTCAGCCACCTCGAATGAGTAGGAGGTGGTGGGATATTTATATCCTCGTCTTTCACCCTAATATTTCATTGTGGGATTAATGCTTAACCTCTGTTCCGGGTTGATTAGTTTCCTTAGCAAAATAGGCTAGGTCCATGTCATTGGAGCTGCTCATAAGGGACTGCCATGTGGGTCCCACTTGTCAGAAAAGATATAATCACATGGTGACACCCGAGAGATCTCCTCTCTCCCTCGATCCTCTCAGCTGTCACTCATGCTGAGTGGATAGAGAATAGTGGGTATTTATACTCTTCACTTCATGCCCAGCATTCCATTGTGGGACTAATGAATTCATTCCGGGGTTAAGCAGCGACCTCTTCTGATTAGTGGGCCATCTTTTCATTGCTTTCTCTTCTTCTCTCCTCTTATGATTTATCATTAATCATCAATTTATTTCCATTTATTCATCTATTCATCCTTGAAATCTTTCAAGGGTAAACAATATCATATTGCATATAGACAAGATAGGAGTAGGACTCGGGAATTAGTCCCGAGATATGATTAGATTAGAATTAAAATAATAAAATTGAAGATTATAATTATTAGGATAAATACTATTACTATCATTAATAATAATTAAGTTAGGTAGTTAATCATGCATTAAATGCATGGGAGTGTTGAGAGGCGGGTCGGGTGATCTCAGTCCGATGTTGCCTTGTATAACCAGACCAACAGGTTACGTTCGGTAAACCGATTGGCCCGTGGGGCCCTTTGGTCTGTATATACACTTCACACCTTTACCTATCGGTTATCCACCGACCCCATCATTTGACGGGTTCAGTCGTGCCAGAATATTTTCTATTTGGATCAATATTACTATTATTCTGTATCTGATTTGATTTCAATTTAAATTGAGCGATTAGGATTATATGTCTTTCAGTGTTTAGTATGGGCGGTCATATTCGAGTATGGATTCTATTCTATTTTTATATTATTATTTTATTTAGTCGGCTTATTTGGGATCCTAGTATGTCCGAAGAGCATTCTCCTTTGGCCCTTAGTTGGTACAGAGAAAGTCGGAAGCTCCCATTTGGCCCCTGATTGTTACAGAGAGTCTCTCATTTTATCATTTCACGGTTAGTTATCTCATTTTGGCGATATGACAAATGAAAGCATAATTTCTTAATCCATTTGTCTTATTTTATATTATTCTATGAGATAGATTATCAGATTCGGAATACCGAGTACATATTTTTAGCTGTCACTCTCCTAGGGCGTTATCACCCCGAGAGGTCAAATTTTCTTAGGGTATTTAGGGCATTTGTGCTCCCTTACTAAAAAAATTTAAGTTTGTAAGTTGGGCCCGAATACATGCCCGCTTAGATAAGTCTCAAGTTCAGGGCCCCGATTACGTGCCTGCTTGAGGATGGTCTGATAATATGAAACTGGGATATTTTATTTTGGGTGTTTCATTATGTACCTTATATATATATATATATATATATATAGAGAGAGAGAGAGAGAGAGAGAGAGAGGAGATACCGTGAGCTTAAGCTCACGGAGGCCTTCCGTGAGCTTAACTCAAAAAATATATTAAATCATCTCGAAATTTTAATTTATCATTCTCATTAAATTCTTTATATAAAAATCTCATGGGATGCAAAAATTTGGAGCGTTTTGAGCTTTTTAAATTATGATTTTTAATTTTTGAAAATCAGCTCTAAAAATAATAATAATATATTCAATACTTGAACATCATTTTAAAAAATTAAAAACGGTGACTTAAAAAGCTCAAAACACTCCAAATTTTTGCATCCCACAAGATTTTTATATAAAGAATTTAATGAGAATGATAAATTAAAATTTTGAGATGATTTAATATGTTTTTTGAGTTAAGCTCACGTAAGGCCTCTGTGAGCTTAAGCTCACGATATCTCCACTATATATATATATATATATATATATATATATATATATATATATATATATATATATATATATATGAATTAGGCTATGGTGCTTTGCAAAGTACAAGTGCATTGTGTTCTTTGCGCTCTATTATTAATTTTAAGTCAGAAATGATCGATCAAAACCGTTCAATCTAATCTCCATATCAAAATCTATTAGTAAACCAAATTTTATATTTTTTGGAATCCATTTGCTATTTTTTTGGAAAGGGGGAAAACCATCATTTTTGGATGATCCAGAATTCTCAGATCAAGTCATTTTCTCCTAAGCAGAAAAAATAGCAAAAAAATTCTAAAAAATATAAATTTAGTTTACTAATAGATTTTGATATGAATATTAGATTGAAAGGTTCAAATCGATTATTTCTAACTTAAAATTAAAAATAGTGCGCAAAGTACACAACGCCTCTGTGCTTTGCAAAGCACCATAGACTATGGTGCTTTGCAAAACACAAGAGCGTTGTGTGCTTTGCGCTCTATTATTAATTTTAGACTATGGTGCTTTGCAAAACACAAGAGCGTTGTGTGTTTTGCGCTCTATTATTAATTTTAAATCAGAAATGATTGATCCAAACCGCTCAATCTAATCTCCATATCCAAATCTATTAGCAAAACCAAATTTTATATTTTTTGAAATTCATTTGCTATTTTTTTGATAGGGGGAAAATCGTCATTTGTGGATGAACCAGAATTCTCAGATCAAGTCATTTTTCTCCACCCAAAAAAATAGCAAAAAAATTTAAAAAATATATAAATTTTGGTTTACTAATAGATTTTGATATTAAGATTAGATTGAACGGTTCAGATCGGTCATTTCTGAGTTAAAATTAAGAATAGAACGCAAAGCACACAACGCCTCTGTGCTTTGCAAAGCACCATAGTCGGACTCTCTCTCTCTCTCTCTCTATATATATATATATATATATATATATATTCACAGATTTTATGTTTCGGGTTTCTTTGTCATTGCATGTCATCGCATAATAGCGGATTTTAAAAGAGATGCATTAAATTATTAAATTTAATTATAAATAGTTATTATAATATATTTAGGAAATCAGTGTCGGTATTTGGGTCCAGTGTAGGAAAGAAGATCAAATCTTAAGGCTGGATCTAAATCTGTACTGAGTAATTCTTAAATTACTCACGTTTCTACGGCGGTTGTGGGATCCGGGTTTACAGGTGAAGGACTTATTTTGATGAGAGTGCTAGCTAAAATCCTGCGAGATATCAGAGGTGTTTCGCCACATCCGCACAGTGAACATGGTAGTTTTGATTAGGATCCATCGGTTATCGGGTTTTAGTTCTTTCTTTTGGGTTTTTGTTGAGAGGTTTGCTGCCAATTTCGACAGAGTCAGTTCCGCCGATGTTGGCGTTGTACTTTACTATTTATTCTGGACTGTACATTATTTTATATTACTATTATTATTTTATTTATTCTGTGATTGATTTATTTTATTCATTTAGTCTTCCATATGCACGCCTCGTCCTGCGTACGTGACGGATTAATCAGCCCTAATCTGATTTAATTATTTTTGGTGTGACAAATTGAGCCAAAGCATAAAAGAAAACGACAGAAGCCTTCCGATTTCATGTACATCAAAATATTACTTGAATAAAACTAAACAAAAGCTCTGAATTTTTTCATGATATTAAATACAGATTTCTATCGTATTGATTTTTAAAATTCAATTTTTCAACTTCTTGAGAAAAACAATTTATTATTTTCAATGCACATTTAATATTATAACAATGGACACTCTTAACTATTACGCTAATGTATATTCCTTCATTTTTTTTAATTAAATTAAAATTGTTGAAGATTAATAGATTGATCTGAATTAAATCTGCATATAAGAGCATCTTCAATGTTGGAGCAGTTTCTAAACTTCTATTATTGTCACGTCGTTTAGAAATCAATTAATTTCTTAAAATTTGTAAATCGCTCCAATATAAAAACCTTTTCTGAGTTTTCAATTATAGTCACATCACTCGCCGCACCATATTTTTTTTCTGTTGGCACACATCATGCTTGCGCCAAATTAAATTTTTCACTCGCGTCAAATAAAAAATATTATCTTCATTACTGGTTTCAGCGTTGTTTCTAAATCTGACGTGGATTAGAATCGGTTTCTAAATTAGAAACTGTGGTTCTGATTTCTAAATTAAAAACTATTTATCAACGTTAAAATTAAGATTATATCAGATTAGAAATTAAATTAAAACCAATTGGAGATGCTCTAACGTTTCTTATTAGAACTTGACTGTTGGGCGAAATCCTTCAATATACAGAAAGCTTAGCTGCAAAATTCCAGTTCAAGGTTTGGTAATAAATTATTATACTTTTTCCCAATCAGGAGCAATAGTCGTACCAGTAAAGACAAACAAAGACTAGTAACTCGCAAGTTGTAACTGTTATCAGTTGGCGCAAAAGCAGCGAGAAAGAGGGTGGGAGAGAGAGAGAGAGAGATCTTGAGGCTTGAAGAAGATACACACGGTCGGTACCTGTAAACCCTTTTTCCTGAGAAAAAAATCTCCAATTTAGTCTTTGTTTTTGTGCCGCTAAATCAGTTTCATACTCGTAAATTCCTAAACTTTTGTTGATTACTCTACGCAACTCCTTGCTGATATAATTTTGAGCATATATTGATTCTAATTTATCATACTACTGCCTAATCACTGAAATTGAGCTCTGTGACCTTTCTGACTCAACTTTAGTTTAGAGGAAGTTTCTCTAATTTTTGTTTCTAGACTGCCTTAAGTAATTATCCCTGTTATATTTTGGGTACTTCGATAGAATATGAGCCAAAGTGGGTACACAGTTGAAGTCACAAATCTCTCAAGTGGGGCGACTGAAAGGGATCTCTATGATTTCTTCTCTTTCTCTGGAGCTATTGATCACGTTGAAATCATCAGGTGATTCATATTTCTTTTTTGCTATAATTGTATTGGTCAATCTGTAGTTCCTGCACTATTGCTAGTTATTGGCTAAACAGGTAAAGAAAAAAAAATGCAATATATGTACTAAATTGTCTTTAAATTGAAAAGTACCTTTGATTTTCTGCAGCTATAGAAACAAAACATATGACTTATCTACTGATTACTCGGAGCCTTTGGGCACTTCTCTAAAGAAAAATTTTGATCTTTTTGAGGTCATGATTTTAAGTACCTGTGATTCAACTATTTTTTTAAACTTGAATGTATATTAACAAAGTGGGAGCTTCAGTATTTGTTCATATCAACCTGTACTGAAATTAAATGGTGGTGTTTGAAGTCTAGAACTGCAAAGCTTGCAAATGTTTTCTTTGCTTGTATCTACTTAATATTGTCTCTCAAAATTCATTAGCAAAATAAAAATAAAAATGCAGATCAGGAGACTATGGCTCTACTGCTTATGTGACATTTAAGGAGCCTCATGCCTTGGAAACTGCAGTATTGCTAAGTGTAATTTTCTTCTTTCAATGTTGACTTTTTAACCTTAGATTCTCATTAATCTCTGTGCTGTTTTTCTTTTTTTTGTTGGCCATTATTTTAGAATAATAAGATTATCTCCTTTGGCCGATTTGCTTTTTATGTGGTATACACAATTTACTGATTCATTTCTTCCAACCAACTCTGTGATGTTGTGCACCTCACTTGTCATTTTCTACTTCTAAAACAAATCATTTCAACATCATTGATTAATTTGGTGAGAAGCAATCTATTTGTCTCATTTGCTTTATCTTATCAGGGAGCCACTATTGTTGATCAACCTGTATGCATAACTCGATGGGGCTGTTATGATGATAACAATTTCTGGCAGCAAACTTGGAGTATAGAAGAAGAAACTGTGGTAGTGTGTATATACTTAATGATGCAACATATAAGAAGCAAAGAAAAAGGAATTAAATTTTTTTAAGAAACCATAATTATATTGCAAATACTGTACAATAATAATGAAAACAATATCTAGTCTTGGAGTCTGCTTTTACAGATTTTGAGAATTACACCAAAACTTGATAATGTGACGCAAAAGTAAATCCTCCCGCACTTATAGCATGCTATTTCTTTCCCATATTCAAATATGCTAAAATAAATAAAAAATGATATACATGAGTTATAAATTTGTGTTGGAGTTGGAAGTTGCCGTAAAATTGGTGAAGTCAGGGACAGTTTGGATATTCTTCTGATAGCAAACCCTATACTAATTCCTTCCTCTTTACCCTGAAGCATGTAGATGCATACCAATTCAATACTACCCCAAGAGAGGCGCTAACGATGACACAAGATGTGGTCAAAACCATGTTGGCAAAAGGGTATACTTTAAGCAAAGATGCATTAGTCAAAGCAAAGGCCTTTGATGAGTCGTACAAAGTCTCTGCCACGGCAGCAGCCCGTGTTGCAGATCTGAGCAAGCAGATCGGGTTGACTGATAAGATAAATGAAGGTGTAGATGCACTGAGGTCTGTTGATGATACATACCATGTGTCAGAGACGACCAAAGCAGTGGTCTCAGCCACTGGAAGAACTGCAGTTAAAGTTACCAATGCTGTCGTGACAAGTAGTTATTTTTCAGCTGGGGCTATGTTTGTATCAGATGCACTTACCAGAGCTGCCAAAGTGGCTGCTGATTTAGCAAGTCATGGAAGGAATTAAATATTCGGTCAAGTTGATCTCTTGGTATAAAAAAATGTATAAATAAAAGAGTTGTATTTTTGGTTGAACTGGAAATCTTGAACTCTGAACATAAATGTGCAATGTGACCTTTTGATATATTCATATTGATATTTAGTAAAAAAAAACATACTTCTTGAGAAATTAAAATAGCCTGATAAATTCTTCTCATTTTTTCTTCACTCCACTAGTGCTTTCTTCAGCACACTAAAGCTTACAGCTACCCATTTTGCGGACTGTTAATCCTTGACAGCACACCAAAGCTTGCAGCGTGCTGGTCTGAGCTGTGGAGAGTGTGCCAATTGGGCAAGAAGTGGGCTTCGTTTTTGGAAGGAACTATAAGTCCACCATTTATATTCAACCTTCATGTTTTTTTTTACTGTGCTATATTTGTTGAGTCCTTTGTACGGTGTCACTGGGCTTAACGGCTTTGCCAGTGAGAAACACTATTGTGTGCTTTAAACATCTCAGTTCCTAGTCTGGTTTATGAATGAAAATTACTATGGCTTGTGATTATTCAGGAAAAAAAAAGGATACGGTATATGTCATTCTATGGGTTTTATTTGTGATTTTTTGTTCCCAGATTACCACTGAATAAGGATTAGTGGTAGAAAAATAAAAGGAAAACTTGAAACTGTTACCAATAAGTACGTTTAGTATGAACCGTGTCTGTGAAACTATATTCAATCCAAATCATTACATGATATGGTAAATACAGAGATGGTTGAAAAAATAGAAACACCTACATTCAATATATATACTGCAATCATATCAGAAGGTTCTTTCCCTTAATTAATACATTCTCAATCATAACTCAAATCAACAATCAGATCCAGAACCTCATTTGTCTACTCCTTTTTGCACTCATTCCTCTAGATACCATCTCTACATGCTCCAAAGAAAATTAAAGCATGCTCGTCTCCCATGCACATGGCACGGAAAACAACCTCAAGGAGTAAACCCTAGGAAGTTGGGAGTGCCTGTGTACTTCAACCACAAGTTTCCATTGATGAAGGGCCCGGTGGTGAATTGCTGAGCCTCATTCCTACCAATGACATGGAAACCTGGCCACCTGACCCTGCTTCTGGTATTGGCACCAGGCCCACGGTTAGCATACTCAGCATAGTACAATGTCTTGAGAGCAAACTCCCCATTCCAAGGCATCCAACCCTCAGGCTTGATTAGATCACCGATGGTCGACTCCATAATCACTGTGCGAGAGTACTCCTTCCATGGGCGACCAAGATAGCTGGGAATCTTGAAGCGATCTCGGAACAGGGCCTGGTCAGGCACAATCCGGCAGTTCTGAATCACTAGGCCACTCTTCATTTTGGGGTCAGTACGGCCATGGGCAGTGACAGTGTTTTGCTGGTTGTCCATGGGGCGGCGCACAATGATCAAGCAGTTCTGGAAGATGGTAGCAGCATTACCAAATATGAAGTCAATGGTGCCAGATACGACACAGTTGCGGAAGAATTGACGACGAGCCTGAACATAGAGAGTGTCCTGGTATCCATCCATGCGGCAGTTGTAGAAGGCCGCAAAGTCAGATTGGAGGCGGAGGGCCACTGCTTGGTGTTTCACTGCCCCAGCAGTGTTACTGAAGCCCATGTTCTTGCAAATGAAGCCTTGACCAAGAACGGCTGTAAAATGTTGAATGTTTTATTATTTCCAGTTCATTAGAAACTTGAATGGAAGTCAAAATGTTTGAGGGCTTTTATATATGACAACTTTATACAAAGTAATTAAGTATTTTACATTTTGTACCAAAATTGATATTATTAAGCTTTTGTATATATGTAGTTGTCTTCACATATGGACGGAGAGAAATAGAGAGTAAAAGCTTACAGAAGGTGGCGGTGTCCTGGGTGGTGAGGCCGTCGGCATTGCTCTTGTGACCTGTTACCCTGCTTCTCTTTGGCCCATCACCATACATGTAAATGTTGGTCTTATCCTTTGGAATCAGAACAATCTCGTCATAGATGCCAGCCTTGACATAGATCACGTACCTCCCTCTAAAGCCCTTTGGTACAGCATTTATTGCTGCCTGAATGCTCTTGAAGTTGCCGCTTCCATCCTTTGCCACCACTGCATTAGGTTTTGCCCTGGGTGCGCCACCGGCAGCTAACAGTTTTCTGTCACCGGCAGAGAGCCATGTTGGGTAACCCTGAGCATCCAAGGCATAGTTAGCCCCGAGAAGCCGGCGGTGCTGGAAGCCGGAAGCATCCTTCAAATTAGTGACATTGAACAACTTGTCCGCCTGTTGCAAGAAGTCACCGACATAAGTGATAATGGCAAGTGCGTTGCTGCTCATCTCGGTTGCATTGCGCAGCACATTTTGCATAGCTGTCTTTAACTCAGAATCATCGAACCCATCTGCACAATTGTCCATGAATGTCATGACAGCAGTGACCCAGTGCTCCAAATCATCCTTCCTGTTGAGGGCATCATTTCCAAGCTTCACAATAGCCATCAAGTCATCACTGGCATCCTGGAGCAACTCCTTGCAGTTAGCAATTGCACCCTTTGTGATTGAATTGTCTGAACCCTTCCCGACTTCAAGAGATTTCTGGAAGGATTCTTTGAGTTCATTAAGAGCAATCTCAACAGAGGCCTTGACAACATCTTTGGGATTGGATGAGGCATTGACAACTGTTGACAAAGAACGCTGACAGGTGTCAGGATACAGAGTATTGGCACAGAAGGCTGAAACAGACTTGGTTGAGGTGGCGAGAGGTGGTGCACTGCTCTTGTGGGATTGGCTCACAGTAGCAATAGTTGCAACCACTGCGGCCACTACTAATAAGGCAGCAAGGCCACCAAATATGGCTGCCTTCGCCATGTTTTATTGAATACAATGGATAATTGAAGAAGGGTAGGGCTACAGATTTTACCCTTCTGAACTATCAACAAGGAAAAAAAGAACCGAGATGGTGATGTTTGAACAGGAGAGGCGTTTATAAAGATACAACTTTGCAAAAATTAGCTGGTTGCATTTTGAAATTTTAGTTGTGGACAAGATTTATTTGCCAGGGTTTGTGATAGTTGTAGATCGTTACTGCAATGGATAATTTTAGATAGTCACATTTTCTTCAGAAAACTGCATCTTTGTGTGCATTGTGATATCCTAGTGTAACATAACAAAAGCAACCTTAAATTAGTAAAGGAGTCCATGAAAAATACGGTTGATTAGTGTAATCTAACTTCCCAATCGCTTGAGGTATCATTTGTGGAGATATGCACAGCATGCTGATATATTCTGAGAGATGATCATGTTTATCTTTAGGATGTTCTCTCCTCTGTTGTTTATTCTTGTGCAGTTGATTAGTACCAGATGTTCATTGCATACTGCCGTCTGACAGAATAAAATTAACCGTACAAAATCATTATACTAAAACACACACACACACATATATAGCGTCCAATACAAATTTCATGTCTATTATGGTGATAATCTGGGTTTTGTAGTTTTGATGTTGTCACATTGAATTGCTATGGAATGATATGCGGTTATTTACAATATTTAATTAGCAATGTTAATGTAATTAGTCTTTCATTTGTCTCCGTATGCTCTGTGATGGATATTTAAAATCATTTAGTCTGTGCATGGGACTACTGATGCGA
This sequence comes from Schoenoplectus triqueter, assembly GCA_964058805.1. Lineage (NCBI taxonomy): Eukaryota > Viridiplantae > Streptophyta > Magnoliopsida > Poales > Cyperaceae > Schoenoplectus > Schoenoplectus triqueter. Next base: position 25,972 of record CAXKVV010000821.1, read on the forward strand.
AATACGAAATCAGTGACTCTACACAGTGAACAGATAAAAAATTATACTTAGAATTTAAAAATATTTCTTTTTGATTTGGAGATTAACTACTTGACTTGAGTCGAACAACAATGTTGGGCCTTATAAAAACAAGTTTTTAGGCTTTAGCCCAATTAAGCAATGGGCAGTGATACAGTGCCTTAATGATATATCCTCTTAATCATCCGCTTTCACTGAAACACGGGCACCAAGCGACAATACTATTTAGGATGCTCCTTTTGTCAGTGGTATTTGAAGCATAGCATTTCAGATTGACGCATGCAATATTTTTTTTCCTGAGATAAAATGACAAGCAATTAAATTATTAAAGGCTCAGCTGCTGGCTCATCCACAATTAGGTGTTGTTAAGTGCCATTCCATACAAGAACTTCAAAATAGCCCAATTAATACAAGATAAATCATATGCACGACGTTCTCAAACGAAATATGGGATGCCATCCGGAGTTCCCCAAACACTTCACAACAACTCCAATGATTCATAGGCTCTCATGAAGTATTTGCAAGAAACTCGACGTCACCTACCAACTCAAATTCCTTCAAGTGTTCTGTGATCTTATTACGCACTGCATGACTTGATAAACTTATATCCCTCGATCACACTCACAAGGTATTGTACTAAAATAACTGGCATGTTCTCAGTGCTAGATGCCATCTGGAGTTCCCCCAAACACTTCATGATAGCCAATGCATAGCATTATCAGTGCCACGAGAAGTGTTTAAAGAGAACTCCAGATAACATCCAATGTTCTCTTTCTCGCATTTCAACTAGACGTATAGCTTAGAGCTAGCTAGATTCCTAGCTCCTTCACCCTGACTACTTAGATTCTGTTGTACATTGAATTCTCCATTTTACTTGCGCGCACACACACACACACATATATATATATATATAGGAAGGAAACTGGCTTCATTGATCAAATGCTTTATACAAAATATTTGCATCTAGCCGTGTTTACAGCCTAGAGAGGATAGGAATCATACCTGGCTGGGTGTGCATGATATATAGTTTCCTCCTTTACCTTTGTTCATCTTTTCTTGATACTCTTTTGTGTAACATTTAATATATTCCAGATACTTCTACTTATGAAATGAGTTCCTTATCTACTCTCTATATTTTTCGCTTTAATATATTGGAGGCATGAATATGCCTTCGCAAGTTTCATAACCCAACTTGGCACCAACAATGATTAGGGCTGGGCAAAAAGCTCGCGGCTCGTAGCTCGCTCGCGACTCGCTCGGAATTTAGCTCGAAAATAGCTCGTTCATATTCAACTCGAGCTGATTCAGCTCGAGCTATCCTGACTCGTATAAAAACTGAGCCGAGTACGAGTTGGGTCTGGCTCGCTCGGTAACTCGCTCGTATTTTAACCCTTTGATTATAATTTTGCGATCGCAATTTCTCATTTCCCCAATCCTGCTCCCAGCGACGTTAAACCTAACTCTCATTTCATCTCTCTCTTTTCTCTCTCTGGCAATCGCGCCGCACAGCCCTTCACTTCCTCTCTCTTGGTCCCTCTCACTCTCCTCGGAGGCTCGGACTTCTAACCTGACCTGAGTCTCTCTCAGCGACACTACACTAGAACAGCGAACGATGAACGGTAGGCCCTCTCTAACTCTCTAACTTTGCTCCTGACCTAACCGTCATCGCTCCTGACTCTCTAACTCTCTAACTCTCTTTCCTCTCTTAGAACGGCGACGCAAAAGGCAACACTGCCTGACCTCTCTGGCTACATCCGATCAGCAGTTCAGCACCCGATTAGCATTTCAACACCCGATCTGCCTGATATCAGGTAACAAATTTTCAGTACCAGTGAATTAGAATTTTTGTAACTAATTTCAGTACTTGAAAGGAGTCGTTAGTCGTTACTGGTAAATTTTTGTAAGCTGGTTAATAATCAATCAATCCATGTTACAATTATATAGTTAATCATAAATTATTTGCAAGTAAATGAGAGAAAAAATTAGAACCATATGTACTATTATAAATTATGAGTTTCTGGTACAGTAAGACAATAATACTTAAATGAGATAACAACCATTTTAGTTTCTGGTACAGTAAGACAATAATACTTAATCTGATTTATTTCTAATTTTGTTTGTTATATTATAGAATGTCTTCACTCATAGAATCAATTGGTGGAACTGTAACTCCAACTAATGAGCCGGATCTGTTAAGTGAAGGAGAGAGTGTCGATTTAAGTGATGAAGTGAGGGATACGATTGATGTACTGGCTGCAAATGATGAGGAGTCAATTGTAGATGGTCGGAAATGAAAGGGTAAAACATCTGAAGTTTGGCAATATTTTATAGAGGTTGAAGTAATGGAGAAAGGGAAGATGGTGAAGAAAGTAAATGTCTCTACTGGAAAAAAGAGTACATGTCAGTAATTGGAGGCCCCACATCAACTCTCAAGCGGCACATCCAAACATGTAGATATATCAAAAGGGCAAAAGGTAAAAAGAAAGGTCTTATCACTTTGGGATCATGTGGGGGTGATAATGTAGCTGAATTTACTTCAGGTGGGGGTTATGACCAAATGAAGTGTAGAGAAATAATAACAAAGATGATCATAACACATGAGTTATCTTTTTCATTTATAGAGTACCATTGGTTCAACCAATTATTGAAGTACAATAATCCTCTTTACCAAAAAGTGAGTAGAGCAACAATTACAAGAGATTGTATAAAAGTGGTTGAAGTAGAAAGAGAGAAGATGAAAAAAATCTTCAAAAATATTGATATGATCTCACTTACAAGTGATTGTTGAACATCAAACCAAACCATCGGGTACATATGTTTGACAGCCCACTTTGTTGATTCTGATTGGAAAATACAAAAGCACATAATTGGTTTCAATGAGCTTGCGCCACCCTATAGCGGTGAGGTAATTTCGGATGGTATCTTAGAGTGTCTTATTAAATGGGGTATTTAAGACAAAATAGGGGCAATTATTCTAGATAATGCGTCAAATAATGATAAGGCATCCGTCATTTTGAGGAATAATTTTCAACGAAAGGGAAAATTACATTTTGAAGGGTTGTTTTTTCATGTTAGATGTTGTGCTCATATCTTAAATTTGGTAGTACAAGATGGTCTAGGTACAATTAATTGTTGTATTATGAAAATTAGAGAAGGTGTCAAGTATCTTAGAAAGTCTCTAGGTCGTCTTTTAAAATTTGGTGAAATATCAATCACTTTAGGTCTCCACACTCGTCGATCTTTATGTACCGATATGAAAACTAGGTGGAACTCAACACACTGCATGCTTGAATCGGCTATTCACTACAAATTAGTCTTTCAAGGGTATGCGTTGAGAGATCCAAACTTTGAATGGTCCCCGACCGATGTTGAGTGGGATCGAGCCGCAAAAGTGTGCAAGGTTCTTGAAGTATTTTTAGATGCTAGCAATTTGTTTTCGAGTACATCATACCCAACAGCAAATTTATTTCTTGTTGAAATTTTTAGAGTGAAAAAAGAGATAAGTAACGCTTATGCATCAGATGATATTTTCTTGAAGAGCATGAGTGTACCTACGTATGAAAAGTTTGAGAAGTATTGGGGGGAAATAGGGGTGCTTATGTCAATTGCATCAATTTTAGATCCACGATTTAAATTGGTTTCGCTCTACTGAACTTTTGAGAGGTTGCATCCAATGAGTGAGCTTGATAGTCGGGTTAAAGAGGTGACTAATCAGTTGAAGTCCCTTTATGAAAAATATTCTAAGGCATTTGTGGCGGCTAGGACTGCCACGAGCAACTCACTACCGCGGCATCAGCTGCTGCTCCTGTTCGTGCTCAGCCACCGGCGGAGCAGTGAATGACTTTGAGACTTGGATAGCTGGCTTAGCTACCGACTGGTTCTGGTACTCATCCAGGGCCTTCTTCTTGGAGACTTGATAGTCGCGGGTGACTTTGGCCATCGTGGCCGGGGTTGCCTTCTTGGTGGGATACCTCCTTCTCCTGGGAGAGTTGGTGGAAGAGTTCATGACATTGTTGCTGATGTCCATTGGAGTTAGGGCAAATGAGGTTTCCTCCTTGTCCAGAGTGGAGATCTAGACGGCTGCGGGAGTGACGGGCCACAGAAGACGACTTCCAGCGGAATAGTTCCAAAGAACATGAAGAATTTACCATCAGAGCCCTGAGTTGGGGTGATGGTGTAGGGTATAAGATTCAGATTGTCGAAGAATGTTATTTTTCTGCAAAGCAAAAATACTTGAATTTCATTAGTCATTTTTAAAATATAAAAGACCACTTATATCATTTAATTATTCTATTTGCTTCCCTCTTCCAAAGGAAAGAGGAGAATCTATGTTCCACCAGGCGTGTCTCACCTCTTAGGGCGATGGATTATGAAAGAATGACACGGAGATCCCTCTAAGCGTGTATTAGGGGTATATTATGAATATGGAATGCACATTTAAGGATTTTTAGAGATTATGAGTTCTTATAGATTCCGATGGGCGCAAGCCCCCACCGTTAATTACCCTAGGCTCTTAACCTCGAGGCATCTCTAGATCTCAAAAGGGGAAAATAAATACAATAGTTAAACAACGATCAAGTGGTCGAGTGATCACTGAGAAATACGCTGAACTTACAATCAGATCAGTTCAACCTAGGTAGGGTAGTGATTAGTGAAAGATGAACTTATAAATAGATTAGTTTGATCCTTATTACTCCGAGAAATGATCTTACAAACAGATCAGATTGACTTCCATGGAGAGATAGAAGATGAACTTACAAACAGATCAGCTCAATCTTTATTGATCTAGAAGATGAACTTATAAATAGATAAGTTCAGTCTTGCTAGTCAATGACCGATCACAAAAATCCGACTTGATGCGCTATGTTAGTCGATCTTGAGGTTGGTAAATCAGAAGATTAGTGGATATATCCCACATAAATATCTCACTGATCTTCTAGATTATGAATTTTAAAAACTAAGCAGATTCATAAATCTAGGATCATTTCACATACAAAGTTAAGTATTAAGCTAGTTCAACATTGAGATAAGTGTGTTAGTGGATGAACTTACAAACAGATCAGTTCAATCTCACTGTCTAGAAGATAAACTTACAAACAGATCAGTTCAATCTTATTATCTAAAAGATGAACTTACAAACAGATTAGTTCAATCTTACTAGTATGTCAAGTCATGAACTTGGGACACAATAGTTCAAGACTCATGTATCAGGAGACAATGGACATAATCCCTGTAGTCATCTTGCTGATCTTTTAGATCATGAATTCTAAGCACTCAGCAGATTCATAAACCCAGGATCACCATACACACAAAATCACACTCAAGGCACTGAGCTGGTTCAATATTGAGGTAGGCATGCTAGAGGATGAGCTTTTAAACAAATCAGTTCAGCTCCTCTAATCTTGTCAGATTATGGACTCACAAGCAACTTAGTTTAATATCCGTATACCATCAGCCTTGAGAGGTAGCTGGTGTCTTGATAATTATTTTTATCACTACATCATCATCCTTAACGTAACTAAGTCACCTTCTCAGACACCATCATATCATCTTTACTAACATTAGCATGCTCTCTCTGCTGACATCATTATTATTATTATTGTCATTATTTTATCTATCACTATCATATTATTACTGTATTATTGTCACTGTATTTATTATCATTACCCTATTTATTACTATTATCATGTTATTATCATAATTATAGTCATTACCATCATACTGTGCTGCTTTACTCTTATGATATTCTTAGAGTTGCTTCTTTACAGCATCATTATGATCTATATCACATTTATTACTATTTTATCCCCTTTTATTATGCTATAATTATATTTCTTTATTTCACTAGTTTTATTATATTACATTTATCAAAATATCTCTATCTTTATTTTTATTATCACTTTATTCTCAATATTACATTATCTATCCATATACTTTTTATTATTATAGTACTATTATATTGTTTATGTATGTATTTATGTTTATCACCTCAAAAATACTAAAATATTACTGCATGTATTATTTCTATACATTTTATTTCATTATCAAGATGATATCCTTTATTATTATCCTTTATACATTTTATTTCATCGTCGGCGCCACTCCTACCGATTGTAGCCTGTACCGTTTCTCGGTACCAATTGAATTCAATTTGCAATTGGAGCTTGCAAAGCTGCCAATTCTTATAATTTCTTGCTTACTCTTATAGTCTCAAGTCCTAATTGATGTAATGAACTATACTACCTCTATAATTCCTTGTATTTTTATGTGAATCATCGTGTATCAATATCAACGATTGGTACCGATCGCCAATTTCATGTTATACTCTATGTTTCCAACTAATTGCTAAGATTTACTCATTCTTATCACTACAGAACTCATCGCCTATACTATGAGATTCAATCATAGCACATGACTTGTCCGATTATGGTGATAACTGACATAGCCATGCTTCTGATCTCGAGTTCTGGTGATTAGCTTCAAAGCTTCGATCAATTATTAAATTTAAAGCCGAATTCTTTGAGTAATTACTTAGAAATATAGAGACTGAGAGGTCAGTGACCTTTGATCAGTCGATTACTATGATTTAGAGCTAGGAGATCACTCGGTCTTCGACTAGCTATTACTGACACATCCCTTACGATCCATTGATCACCAAATTGACCAAAGAAAAGCAAGAAAATAGCAAATAAAGAATCAAGATAACAAGGCGATGACTCAAAGAAGCGATTCAATGATAAATAATAAGAAATTCGATTAAATAAAGAAAAGAAATCGCGAAAAATAAAAATACAATACTGAATTTCACTGTGTTGTTCTCAAACGAGTATAATTACATCATAAGCTCTCATCTTTGATTATAACACTCACCTTTCTTCTTCTTCCTTGATCTCAAGCTCTTGAACTAGCTGTAATAGTGGAATTAATTGAGTGTATATCGAGTTCTCAAGCACTTGCTGAGATCAATCAGTTAAATTAACTTCTTTCTTGCTCTCTTCGGCTCTTGAGTAGTATAAGGGTGTAATGTGCTTTCTCTGTCTATCTCTTATTTTTTCTGTTATTGCCAATTAGGGATTTATATAGGCATTGAACTAGTTTGATCAAATTTGACTCCATAGTTTATTTGCACTTGGCTCTTTGTATTATTCACTCAAGTTGCTCCCTTTGTGCATCATGGTTCACTGGGCCAGATCCTCTTTGTTGTGAGGCAATTCATAATTGTCTAAAGGCATTCGGGAGTTTTTCACTTATTCACTGAAATGTCATCATTCGGTTCTTACATCTCCTCAAGCCCTTCTAGATCCTTCTGGACCTTTCCATACCTCATTTCACTCCTTTATAAGCTCCTCTCATGCTCCCTTTGCTCAATTTTATAGAAACTTATCAAATTTTGCATCTTTCTTTCATTTCATACTCATTATCAAGCCTCAATCCATCTCCTTGATTCCTTACTTGTTTCTTATGTTTTAGAGCTTCATTATCATTCATTTAGTGTCAGGCAACCTCTCACATGCTCTCTTTATTGATCTGTTAGCCCTAGGATAGTGCTTGATGAACTCATTCTCAAGCCGAAGGGTGAGCTAGTGTATCTCCTATCTCTAGCATCCATTTCTTCTCACTCTTTTCTTTAATATCATCGCCTGAGATCTAATAAGCTTCCTTGATCATCAATTGTAAGTTTCAAGCTACTATTTTAAAGTTCCATTCATTACACCGAGGTACTTCTCCTCGCTATATCTCACTTTACACTGCACCATTTCAAATTATATTTTCACCATCTCTTCTCCTTTGCATGACAAGGCTTAGGCTAGAAGCAATTTGCTTGAGGTTTTGTGCTTTGCCCGATCTTCATTGATGGCACCTTTGTCTTCTTCGGCTGTCAGGAGGAAGAAGAGAGGGAGAGGGAAGAGGGAAGAAGCATCCACAAGTGAGCCTGCATCCGGTGTTCATGAACCAAAGCAGAGGAAGAAAAGGGTGCAGAGGGACGATTCATAGGTGTCAGATGCATACTTCTCTTTATCCCTTATTTAAACCTCAGCTTGTGTTGTTGTGTAGACTTGGCTTGCTGTTAATTCATGCACCACACTCTCATAACTCTGAACAATGGGTCCTAGTCTTAATTCATGCACCGCACTCTGAACAATGGGTCCCTGAGCCTGGGCTCACAGGCTTAATTATAAGTTGATTAATGTTTCATTTAGGGTTAATCATTCTGACTTGGCACGATATGATAGGGCCATGTGTCTAAGTATTATCTCCTTTGGTTAAGATTCTATTAATGACATGCTGACATGGACCAATGAATGACTGCCACATGGCATAAGTGGGGCCCACTTGTCAGTTAATTTTTGTGCCAGGGTGGGGCCCACATTGGTGAGGTGGACTAATAAGAGGTTGTCACGTGGTTGTTTACCCTTGAAAATTTTCAAAGACAGGGCAGCTGAACAATGCAACTCTGAAGAATTGAGATTAATTTAGAAGAAAGTAGGGTTTTCTTGACAAAAGAATTTTTGACACAAGAATATAGGGGCAAAATGAGAATTAAAAATTATAAGAGTGATCATCATGAATTTAGGGATTTTTGATAAAAATTTCATGATTTTTGAACAAGTGGAGTTATTAGAATAAATTCAGAGAAATAAAAAAAAATAATTAAATGAATTGATCAAGAGTTTCTCTTGGTACAACTTGGGGAGAGAGACAGCTCTGAGTGCAACTTGGAGACCAGAAGAAGTAGCAGTTGAATTTGAATAAGAGAGAGGGTATGCCACATGACAGTACCAAAGTGAGCCACATCAGATAGACAGTGTCATGTGGCACTGTCTCATTGGTCCATGTCAGCAAGTGGGCCCCACCATAACCGAAATAGTCACAAAGTGGGCCCCACCAAAGTGCCACGTGGCAGTCTATCATTTGGCCACATCACTAATCCCATGCCACATGATACTACCTCACCAGTACACATCAACAAAGAGATCAAACTCAGCCGCCACATGACAGCATCTCATGCCATCACATCACCTCACAGTTGCCACATGGCAGCTAGTTATAAGTCTACCTCATCATTTGGATTATAACAGCTTGACACATGGCAGTATGTTATTGGGCCAAGGCAGCACTTGGGGACCCCATTGTGTGCCATGTAGCACTCACAGAATGGTGTACAATCAGCAGAGATTAACCATTATAACAAGGTGATTAACATAAACACTGCTAAATCAGACAAAGCAGCCAATAGAAACATATCATATCAGTATGATTAGTCTTAAGATGCTGACATGGCTACTCCTAAACCCATTAATACCTGACAATGAGGCCAAGTATTCAGAAGTGTAAGGTTAGGCGCATGATTAAATCCATAAACCCGGTCTATTCAGCATATCTATCCAATTCAATACAGTTGAGTTTAAACAAGGGATAAAAGTAAGAAGGAACCTGACTCTTGTAGACCATCCCGCTGCGCACTCTGTGCTCTCTTCACCGGTCTATGAACGTCAGGTGCTGCCACACGAGCAGAAGAGTTGCAACTTGCATCATTCTCTTCCCTTGATGCCTCATCATAGTTAGAGTTGATTTAAGAAGTGGCAACGATTAAAAAAAGGGATAATAGGTACTACCAGATCAATTAATGAGAAGAGATAAACAAAAGGTGAAATCGAGCCAAATGAGAGAAGATGATTTGGCACTCTAGAGATCAAATTGTATTTCAAGGCAGATTCGTTGAGGCAAGGCGACGCCAATGGAGGTGAATTGGCAGGGCAATTGAGTGTAAAGATGTGAATCTGGCCAAGAGTTAGAAATGGGACATAAACGATTTCGATAAAATTAGAACTGGTAATTGGATGAAATGGAATTCAAAGTAGCCGTGAAGTGTTTAAATAGGGACTAGCAGCATTGGGACCCACCTGCCAATTGAAATACATGAGAAATTAGAAGTGTTGATCAGTTGAAGTTGTGGCACAGTTAAAGAATAACATAAAACGGTTAGGCAACAAACACAAATACATCTCAGCCGTTGAATGGAGTGAAATGGAGTGCTAGGATCTGTCCAAGCTGGCAATCCAAGTAAGGGACAACCAACCAGTCAAATGAACTGAGGTGGCCGGTTCTAGCCTATATAAACCGAAGAAGAACCAAGCAAGGAGAAAGGATGACAATTAGCAAGCGCGCACACACACTCACTAGTGATTAGTTGATGTAGAGAGAAGAAGAGATTGAAAGAATCGGTAACAAATCGATGATATTATTCAGTAGAAAGATAATTAGCAGTGTTCATCGAGTAAATTGGTGTTTCTTTGTATTTCTTTCCTTGAAACTTGGTTTAAACATTCAATTCATGCCCGCCAGATGTTCAATTAGTTCTCTTTCTTGTTCTTGTTGTTCTTGATTGCAAATTTTCTTTTTTTCTTTCTATTTCGACATTCATTTTGATGAGAACACTAATTAAATATGAAATTGATCTTGTGTATGATATCCAGCGAGTCACTGGCCCAAACATAAGGTGTTTGGTGAGCCTTTAAGCCTAGATTAATCACCTAAAGTCAATAATTCATAATCAAATCATTATTGTGTCGTCGTTCTTTGCAAATTTCATTTCATTTTCTAATTTTCTCATCTACGATTGAATAATGGTTAACAGACAGAAGTTTTCTGTCTCTTAATCACTTAACTGTACAGTTGTGATTGATAGAACACCTTCAATTTAAGTAAATTCTATGGTAAGTACACTGATTTTGATCGAACCAGTACATCGTTGTTTTCATAGGATCGAAAATCAACACCATTAGTATCTCCGCGAGCCACTAGCTCTAGCTTAAGCTGGGTGTACCTTTAGACCTGAGATATGCTAATTGAGTATGAAAACTCAGTGAGCATTGAGAATTTAAGAGGAATTAAGATCGATACCAGTTGGTATCGTGTGCTGATGAGTGATACCATGCTTCAGCATGGCTGTGAGCAAATGAGAACCCTTACAGTCACCTCAGATCACATTGATATGTCAAGAGGAGGCGTATTGAGCTTGCAATTGATAAGAAAATCGATCAATTTTATTGAATCTAGTAGAGAATGCATCTCGGTACCAATCCCGATCGGTACACCTCAGATAGTACCAATGCACAGCATCGATCACCGTACAGATCTCTAATCAACTACTGCAGAGGGATTATACACACTAAAATTACGCTAGGATGCTTGGCCGATCGGAGAACGGGAGCGTAGATCATCGGAAACACCACTTTGCACAGATCTTGAAGCAACAACAGGTTGAAGACTCAAAGGAGTTCGTCTGCACGACTCTTGAAGCACTCACCGAATCTTGAAGTCTATCAATGAATATTATCTGTCAAGAGTTTAGAAAATCAAAGAAGGAAGAAATATGGGTCGTTGATTTCTTGAGTACATATCTTAACAATATCCAACGGCTCATAAACGACAGCACATTAAAATGGAAAGAGTGCACTAATCTCAGCGCAAATCCAACAACACAGATTAAAGGCAGTACTAACTGCGGCCCAGCTGGAGAAGAGGCCCAACTCAGGAAAATAAAAGAAAAAATCAAACTGGCCCAATTCGCAAAAAAATAAAAGAATTAAATTTCAACCCAATCAATTAAAGTTCTTCTGATACCTATGTCTTGAATTGTCGTGCCCCAAGTTCATGACTTGACACACTAGTAAGACTAAATTGATCTATTTGTAAATCTGTCTTCTAGCTTATAAGATTGAACTGATATGTTTGTAAGTTCATCTTCTGAATCACAAGATTGAACTGATCTGTTTGAAAGTTCATATTCTTTACAGTGAAATTAAACTGATATGTCTGTAAGTTCATTCACTAACACACCTACCTCAATGTTGAACTGGATTAGTACATCATGTTTGACTTTGTGTGTAGAAGTGTTCCTAGGATTGTGAATCCGCTCAGTGCCTAGAATTCATGATCTAGAAGATTAGTAAGATGTGCATGTGGGTCATATCCACTAATCTTCTGATTTACCAACCTCAAGATCAACTAGCTTAATGCTTTAAGTTGTATTTTATGTGATTGATCATTGACTAGCAAGATTGAACTGATCTATTTGTAAGTTCATCTTTTAGATCAATAAAGATTGAGTTGATCTGTTTGTAAACTCATTTTCTATCTCTCCATGAAGATTGATCTGGTCTGTTTGTAAGATCATCTCTTGGGAGTTGTAAAGATTGAAGTGATCTGTTTGTAAGTTCATCTTTCACTATCACTTTAAATGAACTAATTTATTTGTAAGTTCATTTCTCACTAATCTATTCTCACTATTCTACACAAATGAACTGATCTATTGTAAGTTCATCTGTCACTATTATGTCATAAGTGAACTGACATGTTTGTAAGTTTATCTATCGATATTCTGTCTAAAGTGAACTGACATGTTTATAAGTTTATCTGTTATTAGTTTGTATAAATTGAACTGATCTGCTTGTAAGTTCACCCCTCGCTATCTTACCTGAAATGAACTGATCTATGTGTAAGTTCATCTTTTACTGCTTAACTTGAATTGAAATGAACTGATCTGTGTGTAAGTTCATCTCTTATTATTCTAATTGAATGAACTGATCTGTTTGTAAGTTCATCTTATACTACTGCACCTGAATTGAATTGAACTGATCTGTTTGTAAGTTCATTTCTTCACTACCTCTTAGAAATTGAACTGATTTGTCTATAAGTTCATTTTCACTGTCTCTCAAATATCAAACTGATCTATTTGTAAGTTCGTCTCTCAACACTTCATGCAAACTGAACTGATCTGTTTGTGAGTTCAATTTGCACTGTACCCTAAAATAGAACTGATCTGTTTATAAGTTTGTCTTTTACTATCCTGCCTATGCTGAATTGATCTAATTGTAAGTCCAGTGTATTTCACAGTGACCTCGATCACTTAAACACTCGACAACTTGACCACTTGATTATTGTTTAACTATAGTATTTGCTTCTCCTTTCGAGATCTAGAGGTGCCTCGAGGTTAATAGCCTAGGGTAATTAACAATGGGAGCTTGTGCCCATCGGAGTCTATAAGGACTCACAGTCACTAAAAACCCCTAAATGTGCATCCCAATGGGTCTGAACGATGAAACTGAACTAATTTTAAACAAATGCACACTTAGAGGGATCTCCATGTCCTTCTTCCATAGTTCATCGCCCGCAGCGGTGAGGCGTGCGAAAAAGGGTCGCATAGTGACATATCTTGCTGATGTGGCCTAATCAGGGGCGGTCACATGGCAATCTATCTCTCTCTTCTGATCTCGATTTTCTGTGTTTTTGTCCCTAATTTGTATCCAAGGTTGCCTCTATCCCCAAGTTGTACCAAGAGAACCTTTTGATTAAATTTCAACCTTTAATTGCTCTGATTTTTCCTTCTGAATTTATTTTAATAGCTCCACTTGTCTAAAAATCATGAAATTTTTATCAAAAATCCCTTAATTCATGATTATCACCTTTATAATTTTTAATTCTCATTTTACCCTTATCTCTTTGTACTAAAAATTCTTTTGTTATAAAATCCCCTTTTTCTTTCTATATCAACTCTATTTTCTCAATGTTATGGCTCAATGCTTATGCCAAAATGTAGTCTCCTCATGTTGTTCCTCAATTAAGTATCAATTAGACTATGTTGATGCTTTATTAGGTCCAATTTTATTTGATCAAGAGTTGATTATATGTCAACACTTAATTCAAATATTGGTTTAATCAGATGTTGCTCACATTAGCATATGATCAACCCTGTGAGATTGACTTTCAATTCATGTTCATGAAACCAAAATCACATTGAAATTTTCATGTATTTATTTGTATCAAAATACTAACTTTGGCATTGACACATTTCTTATTGTATTAGAATTTCATTGTCTCGGCCCTTAGGGTTTATTCTAGGCTTTATTTTGATTTTTTATTTTCTTCTTTATCTCTATCACTGGGTTGTGGGTCCCACTTGTCAGATAAAATGATCACGTGGATGACATCTCAAGAGATATCCCTCTTCTAAATCTCTTGAGAGTCATCCACTCGAATGAGCAGGTGATGATGGGATATTTATACCCCTGAATCATTGCTTGAGTTTTCATGTGGGACTAATGAATTTGGTCCGGAGTTTAAGGCTCTGACAGCGACTTTTCCTGACTAGTAGCCCCTTCTCCATCTTCTTTTGTCTATCTTCTCTTTTCTCTTATTATTTATTACTATTTTCAATATTGCATGCTTAAATTTTCATGCTCCGCTCTTGAAATATTTCAAGGATAAATAGTGATGCTTGACAAAGGACAGGGAATATTTCAAAGAGAAATGAAATGCCCATCAACAACATCTAAGAAGTCAAAAATTTTGATGTCTAGGGAATCGACTTCATGGGACCGTTTCCGACCTCATGTGGTAACAAGTTCATTCTGGTCTCAGTTGACTGGGTGGAGGAAATTCTGAGCCCAACAGGTGATGCAAAGATAGTGACATGACTTTTCAAGAAAATTATTTTCCCTAGATTTGGTATACTAAGGGCTGTGATCAGTGACGGCGGTACTCACTTTGTTAACTGCCAACTTGAGTCTCTTTTGACCAAATATGTTATCACCCACAAAGTCGCCACCACATATCACCCACAGACAAATGGATAGATTGAAATCTCCAATTGAGAGATCAAGAGCATTCTTGAGAAAATTGTATCTCGCACTCGAAAGGATTGGTTGCAAGATTGATGATGCTCTATGGGCGTAACGTACTACATTCAAGACACCAATTGGTATGACTCCTTTTTAAGTTGGTGTACGGTCGTCCATGTCATCTCCCTGTAGAGCTAGAAAATAAGGCGCATTGGGTAATCAAGGTACTGAATTTTAATCTGAAAATTGCCGGTGAAAAGAGATTGATGGAACTGTATGAGTTGGAAGAGTTGTAACTGGACGCCTAAGAAAACACTCAGATTTATAAAGAGCGCACCAAACGATGGCACGACAAGAAAATTATACGTTATGAGTTTCATGAAGAAGATATGTTTCTCTTATTTAACTCCCGGCTCAAACTCTTTCCTGAGAAGTTGAAGTCCATATGGTCTGGACCATTCAAAGTGCTACGTGCTTTTTCGTATGGTGCGGTTGAGATTTTCAATGAAAATTCAGGTGCATTCAAGGTGAATGGACAAAGGTTAAAATATTATCTCGCTGGTGATCCTCTGGAAAAGAAGGTTTCATTTGACCTTCTTGATGCTCCATCGACTGAATAGAAGAATTTAGTCAGGCTTGAGACTTAAAACAAGCGCTTCTTGGGAGGCAACCCAATACCCAAAAGTTTCTTTTATTTTGCATCATTTTATTTTTCTTTTTGTTTGGAAATTCTACTTGTTCCATGGTCAAGGAGGTGTAGGAAAATTTCAAAAAGACGAGCGCAAGATCTAGAAGAATAAGTCACGTGTCACAAATGTAACCTTCATTTTTAAGATGCAGGTCGAATTCAAGATAACGCAGGCTGGTTTCTCCTCCACGATCATGGTCAGGCTGGTTTTGGTTTCCTCTTCCTCATTTTATTATTTTTTTGTTTAGTTGCACTGAGGTCAGTGCACGATCTTAAGCTTGAGGGAATTTTGGGAATTTGCATTTACATTCATGTAGATTGCATTATTAGGTTAGTTTATGCACGTAAGGTTTACATTTTAATTCATATAGATATCATTTTAGGTTTTGATTAAAGGAGAAATTTTTAAGAAATTACAAAGCTGAAAACTTAAGAGAGAATGTGTGACTTTTGTGTTTTTTCTTTGTTAAAGGCTTATTGTGTATTTTTATGATTTTGACTAACCACATGGTGATCGAACCTACTTATTGTGTGTTTCATAAATCAAGTACTGGTGGAATCAAGTTTTTCAGGGATTAAATGAATTGAAAGGGACTTTCCTCATTTTAAACCAACCATATACATTTTTTTTGTCCATAAACAAAAACACATTTTTCCTCTCTCTTTTGGTACTCTATTTCATCTAAGGGTATATCTAACATATTTTGAGCATACTAAGTTTTCATCGGTGCATAATTCGAGATGACAAAATATAGAGGTTATCAATTATCTTCACTGATCTTCTAGCTTCAATGTCATCCCGAAGAAAATACATGGGTCAACAAATGTCCATGTCAATTTTGATCTTTGTGAAAAAAAAAAGAATCACGAAACGCCCTTGTCAACCTTCAAGTGCGTGATGTTATGAAGTGTGGTTACCTCTATCTCAAAGGAGCACTATCAATTTTCAAAAGAGGTCGTCAATTGTCTTTTTCTCTCCAAAAAAATGATAAAATTCCACTCTTCAGAAGTGAAATGCAGAAGCCATCACCAACTACCCCTCAAAATATGGTCTTCGATGTAAACTCGGAGTTTCGGTTAAAAAAATGAATGAAAAAAAACAAAAACAAAATATGCAAAAAAAACAAAAAAAAAACTGAAACATCCGAAATAGTTCAAGTTATCCCAGATGATCTGAAAGCAGTCCATGAGGATGTTCGAATCGATTCGTCTTTTGAAGCTTCATGCCGTGTGTCAGAATATTCCTTCTTCGAGTCGTTCGATTTGTTCGTGCGTTGGGATTGTGTGTGCTCGATACATACTAGTTTCTTTTTCCTTTTTCTTATCTTTTCCTTATTTTTCTCTCCACAAAGCCTCCAAGAAGCGAACTGAAATTTTTAGTATGAGGAATTTATGCATTTTCTACTTTATAGCCCCTGAGATTCAAGGAAATCATTGCCAGACGATTATATTTTTACATTAAGCTAACTATTTTCACTTGTGAGGTGAATAAAAATTATCGAGATGCCTTAAGAATTTGCAGAGTGATCCCACAAAAAATTTTCATTGTCTTTGTTAAGATTCCAGCAAAGAATATTTCAAAAAAATTTCATCCAAACTTTTAGGTATTGTCTTTGATTTAGATTTTTGGTTCAAGCATAACTCCATGATTGTTTGCTTGAGGGCAAGTAAAAGTTCAAGTTTGAGGGAATTTAATGAACGATATTTATACCTATAATTTTATGCATATTTAAGCCAAAAACTAAATCCAATTATTTTATTTTATTGTATTTTAATTTATTTTTAGTTAGTTTCTTATAATTTCTGTCAAGAGATCGGTTATCGCACATTTTGTATTTTAATTACAGATTTTGGAGCAAAATTAGAACTATTTATGAGCTGACTCATTTGATGACCCGCTTCACCACTCCTTGCCATAGAATTTGCGCACATATCTGTGCTGATGATCTTTCCTTGGCGCTGAAGATCAAAGAAATTAAAGATGCTAATATAATTGGAAATTGCAATATAATTGAAGATGAAAGAATTAATTTGGCGCTTGCAAATCACATGAAGACAAACTCAGCAAGATCATTTAATTCAATGAAATCATGAGCGCACAAGGCAATGTTTCTCTCCTGGCGTCATTTTGTCCTCTCCAGGGCTGTGCAAGCCATCAAATTATACTCTCCTATGCGCTGAGGTAATCACGGATAATTCAAATCGTTGATTTTGTGAGATGCTGCAGCAGATACGCAAATAATCAATGCACAATCCGGATCCGGCTCCAAATGAATAATCCCACAATTATAATTTGTTGCACTCAAGCTCTTTTGTTCTCCTATATAAACCTTGTCAATCTACACATCTCATCATCCCATTCTCCAATTTTCTCTCTTTTTTCTTTCATTTTGGACTAGCATTCATGCTAAACCGAGATAAATCTATTTGTATTATTTCTTCCTTCATTGGCAAGGTCTTCAGGAGCAAGCAAGATACTCGAGTGCAAAGTAGCGCATCTTCTCGAGTTGCAAGAAACGGGTTATATTTTTCTCATTTCTTTTAATTTTATTAGAGATATTTATTTTTGTATTTATAGTTTCTAACTTATTTAGTATGGAAGGCTAAATCCTCCATCTAGAGATATGGATGTAGCCTGAATATTTTATATTATGCATGTTTGAGTTATTTATATGGTTTACGTGTTGATTTATTTCATATGTTTAAATTGCTTGTGATATTATGAGAATAACTTAGTAACATTACTAGTAATATACAACAAACTGAAAGGGTGAGTGTATTGCTAATGGCCACAAAGGGGGTTACATAAAGTTAGGATTATAATATTATAAGTATATTTTAGTCAAGTAAATCATTAGAGGTGGCAATCGGGCGGGTCGGGTCGGGTTCGGGTTCAGATCAGATGGGTCGGGTCAGTTTGACTTTCTAGAAGAAATCGGGTCAGGTCGGGTCAATTTATATATTGTGTTTTTTCAGATCGTTGATAGATTTCGATTGGATTAAAGGTCATTTGATCTCGGGTTGGGTCGGGTCAGGTTCGGATCGGGTCGGGTCAGTTTGACTTTCTTAAAAAATTAGGTCGGGTCGGGTTTGGGTCCGGGCGGGTCGGGCGGGTTTCTCGGGTCGGGTCGGGTTCTGCCACCTCTATAAATCATGATATTGTTACGGTGACATTGAAAATCAGACTGAAATAAAATAAACTTAGGTACCTTGTGCACGACGATGTATTAGAAACTAAGGGAATCCAAGATATATCATAGAAATTAATGAACTTAAGCCAAAGTGGTATGGTGCGACGGTATCCTATCATATTTGGACTAGATACGGTATAATTAGCTATAAATATATAGTTAATTATCAAACATAGGATATATCCCTCAACTATATAAACCAATAAATATAATATAAATAATCAAGCATGTATAACTGAAATATGATGGTGAACTCATATACCTATATACTTCATATCCATAAGAATATTTTAGTTTTACCTCTGAGTTATTAGTGCAGCCTGCATTCCTTCCGATATAGACTGCATTCAGTGACTCGATCTGTATTTCTAGGGTCTGACCTGTATCAGTGGATTCAAAGTGCATTTCTGGACACATACTGCATTCTCCTCTTTTTAGGTCATATTTTTAGAATACAAACATCATTTTATTGTTTATTTTAGTTTTAGAATTGAACCAACTCATCATTGATCGGTCTAGATTATCAAAGATTAGTTGACCAGTACTTTTTAGCTCCTCCCTGTGGATCGATAATCCAAAGTACTATACGATTAGGTCGTGTGCTTGCGACCAATTATATTAATACTAGCACTTATTAAGCTACACAGAACCCATCACATAATGCTTACAATATTTTTACTTCTCAAAAAGTATAAGGAGTTGATATTCATAACCTTCCATTTTGAAAAGTATAGAGAGCTAAGTCTCATAACCTTCCTTTTCAAAGTGTAAGAGTTAGTATTTTGAAGTATAGGAGGTGAATGCTTATAACATTCCTCCTACAACTCTGAAATCATAGGGAGCTCATACTCACAACCTTTTTTTAGTGTAAGTATGTTAGTATAGAAGTATATGAAGTTGAATGCTTATAACATTCCTTCTACAACTCGAAAAACATGGGGAGCCCAGACTCACAATATTTTTTTAGTGTCAATATATCCATGTAGGAGTATAAGAAACTAAATGTTTATGATCTTCCTTCTACAACATGAAAAGTATAGAGAGGTAAGGTTCATAATAAATCTTTTCTTTTCGAGTGTAAATATGTCGAAGTTGGAGTATAGGAAGTCAAACTCTATCTTCCTCCTATAACACAAAAAACATAGAGAGTCAAAGCTCACAACCTTTCTTTTTATGTACAAATGGATAACAGTATAATAAACATAATGTTTACAATCTTCCTCATTCTCGAAAAGTATAAGGAGTTGATGCCCACCACCTTCCATTTTGAATTGTAAGAGTTAAAAGATTAGAATTTTAAGGAGCTAATGCTCACACACTTCATCTCTCATATCCAATAGCAACGGAATTACTCTTCTAATTCTGTTGCTATTGGTTCTCACTTCCCACAGTGGGTCGATTTGTTCCCCAGTAAACATGTGAATATGATACTAGAAGAGTAAACATGAACAACGTCAAAAGCTTCTAATAAATGCCACAAATTCAGGGTAGCAGCCACTAAAGATGACTTCCCCTTGAATGTAATGTAATACATTAGAAAGGGACAACATTGGGATTGGTTGTTACAAATCTGAAAACTGCCTGTTTCTTAATTGAAAGTGTTGCAGACCCATCATCGAATAAATTAATTGGATTAAAACCTAATGACAATTTGCATTTCTCATTGTGCAGCTTCTCTCTTTCTATTCCTTTTACTTCGGTGAACTTATCTTCGTAAACTCATCTCATGTTGTAGCATACATGTGCAAAAATATTGCATTAGTTACTGGTTTAAAGCTACGAATTAATGAAGCAGTGATTAATCAACAGACCATTCATTTGAGCAAAACTAAGTATTGGAAATAAAACTTGTTAGTTGTACACCTCTCGTCAAATGAAAAGCTGTGGGAAATATCTGCTCTATCATAGACTTCAGCAAATAACCCAAGTCCACTAAATGATAATACAACCTATTCACATACTCGATTGACGCCATTATACTTGTGCGATCATGATTACTGGTAAGAATATTATTTCAAATTGTTCATTCCATTCCGACGGTCTATATACAGCTTTTATTAAATGCACACATAACAGATGTAACAGCACAGCATAATACCATGACAGGGACGGAGATTATTTGGATAAACAGTCCCTTATTCCCAGGTTGCAAAACCCAAGCTTCCAGGTTCAATGACTACATAATAGAAGCAAATACAACTATATTTAACAAGTTCACTCATCACGACATTTCAAGTTTCTTTTGAAACATATAAAACCAACCTAAATTGCAAAACAGAGTTCAATATAGATCCACACCCAACACATATAGACAACTCCATAAATTCCACCACCTCCTTATGACACAAACATTGCAGTGGCACAACCAAACCAACCTATGAATGCTTTCACACATTCCCACCATCAACAGCATTTCTTAGGCTCCCTCCAAATAGAGACATGAGGCCACCTCCATGTACCCTGCCTTCAGGAACCACGAATGCTGCACCCTCTCTGCCCCCAGGCCCTTCTGATCCGACCATAGAATTGCTTGAATAGGACTTCATAGAGAGCGGAACTAATACCTGTGGCGGTATAAGCAGCTGCTTCTTTCCTGTGGTGCCAACCGGAGACTCAATGCAATCTGACAATGTACTCACGCCAGAATATGAGTTTTCATTCTCCAAACTGGCACCACCTCTTGTCGAACTAGACACAATACCCCTGAATAGTCCGGGCACAATCATGCTCTTCACCTTACCAGCATTGTGCTCCATCTGGGCAGCCATGAGACTGCTGTGGGCTGCACACAATCCACTCTTTCCTCTAGCAAATTTCTCACACCCAGTGGACCACATACACCTTTTGCCGCCACCATGTGCCTTGCAGAAGTCGGTGCTGCCCTGTGCACTCTTGTCGCATCCCTCATGCCTACACCGCTTTCCACCACCATGTTTCACACAGAAGTCAGTACGGCCACGTGCGCTCTTGGTGCACCCATCAACTTTGCACCGCTTGCCCCCTCCATGTGCCACACAATAGTTCGTACCCCCATGTACACTCTTTGGACAAACACCGCCACCTTCAAAAATGCACCGCTTGCCGCCACCATGTCCCTTGCACAGAGGAGTACTTCCTTCTGCACCCTTCGTACAGCCTTCAAAGATGCAGCGCTTTCCTCCACCATGTGATTTACAATACAAGGTACTTCCTTGGGCTCCCTTGGAACAATCTGGGTACTGGCAGCGGCGACCTCCACCATGGGAAATGCACAGACCGGCCTGACCCTCTGCGCTCCTAGTGCAACCTTCAATCTTACATCGTTTTCCACCACCATGTCTGATGCATAGGCCAGATTTTCCTCTTGCGGCCTTGGTGCAGCCCTGGTGACCGCATCGTCGTCCCCCACCATGGGCAATGCAATAGTCAGTTTTGCCCTCTGCACTTTTGGTGCATCCTAACTGCTGACATCTTTGGCCCCCACCATGTGCCTTGCAATAGGCTGTTCGACTCTCTGCCCCCTTGTGACAGCCTGCCTTCTGGCACCGTTGGCCCCCACCATGAGCAATGCATAGACCAGATGCACCCCTTGCGCCTTTGGAACAACCCTTGAACCGGCACTTCTTAGGGTGGCGGTAGTGGGTCCTGCTGTCAGTAGTCACCGTAGTGGTAGTAACTGTGGCACCAAACAATATCTCAGAAGTCGTGCCAAGTGAACAGTCAGTTGTGGCAGAGGGCTCTGGGCTGAACTGATGATCTAGAAGATCCTGAGTCTCCTGTGGGGCACCATTAATATCAGAACATGAGGTTGTTGGTCTTGGGGCAAATAGAAGAGATGGCATGTAACCCCCAGAATTTCTCTTAGCAGATGTTGAACCCTCATCAACTATAGCAAAACGATGAGATTTTTCAATGTGATGAGATGGGTGGTTTGTCTCAGCACTGGACTTCGGGAGGCCAAGTTTCAGTATTCCTGGGTCCACTGTTGAGAAGCATCGACCAAAAAGGAAAGTTGAATCATCGATCTTGCTTGACGAAGCTAAGTGATTGTCAGAAGAATAAAGATTCGGTGTGGGGCCCAGACCAAGAACCAGGCGGCAGTTGTCATCCTGAGGGACGTGGTTACTGTTTTGTGCATATGATGGGCTGAGGTGTAATGCATGCCCGCCAATGCCATCCATGTTACAGTTTGTAGATGTAGGTTCCACTTGTCCATGAATTATGACATTAGCCATATTGAGATCCATTAAAGTTTATTTGGTAGAACGGGTATTAAGGTTACTAAACTAATACAATAGCAGGAAAAAGTTGAGGCAGGACAGTGCAGACTAATTTTACGCAAAAGAGCAGAAGTTCTCTATAAAGCTAATGTAGGTAAAATGGAAGTACATATGGATAATTAATCGTGAGCATCCACCACTGACAAAGCCTGCAGTATCCGCCCTATCCATCTTTTTCACACTTCTTGTGCAACGATTCAGAATATGGTACCACTTACTGTACCAGAATACTTGGGTTAGTTGCACGCATGGACACTTTAAAATTTCCAGCTGTTTCCTTCGTAATCAATCTGCAACATAGATGGAAAAAAGTTTCAGAAAGAATTACTAGAATAACAAGACAAACAAATAGGAGAAACTTAATTTAAGAGCAATGTTGTTCTAATAGGACTTGGCAAAAAAGAAATGGTAATTGACAAGACATTTTCATTGTGAAAGAATGCTCTAATAATACCCCCCCCCCCCAACACACACACAAACCCCCAAAAAAAAAAGACAGAGGGAATAAACCTAAGTTAATTGTTGGAGACTTTATTTGCTTTAAAATTAAGTATACCTTGAAATCAGTATTCCAGCAGTGAACAGCTGTATAACATGACAGCAGTGATTCACTGGACCCAGATGATCTGACTGAAATCGTGTCAAAGCAAGACCCAACTGGTTAATCTATTATTACCAGTCAAGAAGCCAAACCTGACAAGTAATTTCAGGGACCTACTGGTTGCGCTTTAACCAGAAGCATACTGATCATGAAAATAACAGTAACAGCACGTGTAGAAAACTTTATTGCACCAACAAGTAAACCAATATACTTTCAATTGTAATCATATTATTTTCCTCATAATTAAAAAAACACATTATTTTAATGTATATAGTGAGACTATAAATCAATTTCAAAATGATCGGACTCGAACTCTTAGAGAAAATGTCCTGAAATTACAATATGCTCTATTCAGTAAGTAATTCTCAGGTACAGATTTATTATACCAGCATATACGACCAACAGCAAGCGACCAGATCATTTGAAAATTATTCCAAGATAATACACCTTGATATAAAATTATTCAGATAGAGGACCAGTAAGTAAACACAAATAGCAGAGTCAACCTATGAGACAAAAGGTGGATGCAAATCTCATGCAACATTAAATACTAGTACAAAAGGTCCTAATTAAGTATTTTACTCAAGTTCCACAAAATCCTGATTTGGTCATATATAATTACTTGCTCTGATAGATCGTTAAATATAGGAAAACCTTTAATCAGATCAACTGGGAACTGGTTTTATTATCTTCACCGGAATGTATTACTCTGATTCAAATAAAAAAATATCTGATCTTACTGTATTTTGTGTCTAAAATTTGGAAATATTAATCTAATGATCCAGAAATCAGATTCCTATATATAAAAGACCAAAATTAAACAAAATCAATTTGATTTTCTGTTGGAATTAACTCAGCCTATGCAGTTCTGCATAGCCTGTCCCAAGCCAAGAAAAGGAGGGTTGTGTTGGATGTAACGAGTCAACAAAAAAAAAATTCTTATGGAAATGAAATTCAATTCGTTTCATTGCTAGCCTACCCCTAGAGATTTGGTGGTAAAGACTTTGAAGAAGAAGAAGAAGATGGAAACAAGATGCGACGCTACTTTGATTTCGACTTTCTCCAAAGTCCTTTAACAATTTAGCAAGTACAGAATAATAAAATCGAGCCCAAGTACAAATAATTCCGACAGTCCAAAAATAAAAATAAAAGAACTTCAAATATAAATATTACAGTACTATCAGTTAATTCGATCAATATGAGAAAACTTCCATAATATCAACCCAGAAAAAATAAAAATAAAAATAAAAAGGTAACCAAAGGATCTGAGCAGGAAAGGGGAGAAATACGACTAGTGATGGTAAAACTTAAAGAAACAGATTAAAAAGAGAGACAGAGCGAGGAGGTGCTGGATCCCAACCCATCCACGCCAATTTCTAATGAAGTGCCTTACTTAAACTAAAGACCTTCTACCATAGCAAGCAGTAGTCACTCCATTGTTGGTGTTGCAACCATAGTTTGGAAAATCTATAATCAGATACGATCCCATTATTGGGCGATTTACCAAATCGGCTGGGAAAAAGAACCTTTTAGTTTTAGGAGGAAGAAACCTTGAATCGGGAAAGACTCTTACGTTGGAGTTACGCCGATTCTCACTTCAAGCTGTGCGCCGCGACTGAGTGATGTTTTAGATTTGATTTCTTTCACCGATTCGATTCTCCGAGCGCAAAGCCGCAAAAGAGGATGTGATTGATTGATGATCAGAAGAGGAGAGAGATCTGGGGATAGCGTGAAGCCGCGAAATGTGATTATTTAATTAAAGAGGTGGACGAAAACCTTTTATTTGTCCGTCCCTGTTTTTAAGATCATTAGCAAAATCATCCCATATTAATTTGATGACACTATACGAATCATACTGGTTCTTACATTCAGAGTTTTCAGTTTTTTTTATATAATAATTATAATAATTATATTATTAATAACAAAAGTGATAAAAATTGAATTTAAAATTTACGAATGACAACGCATCACTGCTAGTAGTGTGTTTATACTCTTTTATACAAAGTCACTGCTAGTGACGCGCTGCCAATCGTAGATTTTAAATTTTACTTTTATCACTCTTATTATTAATAATATAATTATTATATACAAAAAAACTGTAGAGTTTCAGACGCTTAAAAAATTCTAAAAATATATAAAAAATGCTAAATGAAGCAAACTAAACACGGTGGTCTACTGGTCTGGACGTAGGAACCGATTATGACTCTTCTTATTTTTTTCTTATTTAATTGAACTATAAACTATGGATTAATTAATGATAAAGAGATAATATATCTACACCTCTCTGAACTTTTTCTTTGTGACAAACACCTCCTGATTTTTTTTTATTTAGACAAATAGTCCTCAAATTTTAGTTTTTGTGACTAGCCACCTCCTATCCTTGTTTTTCATCCGATATTACAAACTTCAGTTACTTTTACTGGAAATGCAAACAGTGGGATCTTATATTGATAAAAAAATATAATTAATCGGGTTGGGTTGGGTTGACCCAAACCCGACACAATCAGATTCGGATCAAAAAAATTAAACTCATACCCGACCCAATCAGATTCGGATAAAAAAAAATAAATTCATATCCGTTAAAATGAAAATGTGCTATAATTATAGCCCAATTTTGTAAAAATTAAAAAATCGTATGTTTTAGCATGCCAGATTATTTTTCGGATATGTTCTGACTAGATGAAAGAGAGATAGTAAAAAGGAAGAACAGGGGGGATTTATTTCGGAAGTTCATCTGAACTAATTTGCACCAGCCTCAAATCAAATCTTCTGTGGATGGTCCAGGAAAATGGGGGTTGGAGAACAAATGTGTTGAGTTGTTTTATCAGCGTCGACAAATTGCAGTAGTTTGGGAAGCTCAAGGTCTAGTATTCTCTCAAAAGTTCACCGAACTGATAAAACATCGCGGTGATAAAGGGAGAACTTACGATGTCATATCACTGAATTGGGGTTTCAATAACTTCAATGTTTACAACAGAAATGGACTTATCGAAACGGTAATATTCTATACTTATATAATTTTTTATTTAATTCTAAAATTTAAGCAATAATTTATAATTTCTATTTGAAATAATAGGGATAAAGGGTGAAATGAAATATGAGGTTGAATTAGCGATGACGGAAATTGGTAATTATTGGTGTCAGAAACTGCAATTGACCGGCATTCCATGCGATCACTTGATTATTGTTTGTTCATTCAGGAGGCTGGATTACACTCAGTACGTTAGTCCATATTATATCATCCAGTACTACATTAACACATGGTCTGGTCATTGGCGTAGTTATGGCAATAAACGAGATTGGTCAATGTACAACGGTCCGATCATCAGGCCAGGTCCAGCAAAAATCAACAAAGGAATGAGAAGGAAGATACGCATTCCAATGATTATGGATGAAATTGAGGATCGTATCAACAGGCTGTCAATTCAAGGTCAAGCTCATTCCAACATAGCATGATTTAGATTATCAGTGTGTTTATATTTTTTATTGTTATATTTACTAGAATAATTAGATTTTAATTATTGCTGTAATATTTCAATTTATTTGACACTATTTTAGAACAATGTATTAACGTGCTTATATTTGACTTTATAAAACTTTATTTTAATTTTTGTTGTAATATTTTAGATCATCCCAACGGAACAAGTATCCAGACACCTACAATTTTCAAATGTAAAAAAAAAATCCCAGACCCGAGTTTCAAACTCGGGTCAGAGAGCTGGACCCGAGTTTGAAACTCGAGTCTAATTATTTGCGCAATAGTTAGAGGCGATTTGGCCACTTTCCTATATTTATTTTTTTATTTACTAAAATAAAAAAAATCTGCTTTATCACAGGCATCATCCTGAAGATTATATTGATGAATGTTATGGCCAAAAGCACATGCTCAACCTATTAAACCTCTCCTGTATAGGAAGCAACCCGGTAGACCAAAAAAATATTCAAGAAAAAAAGAACCAGAAGAGAGAGTCTTTTTTTTTGAAGTAGCAGTCGAGACTGCTAGATTTTAATTAAAGAAAAAAGTGTTACATCTCTCGAGTAACTCAGCTATATTACAGACATTATAAAATAAAAAGAAAACAGAAGAGATAGTCAAAAAGAACAAAATTAGTAAAAAGAGCATCAAAGTGGGATGTGGGAATTGCTAGGAATGTGAACACAATTCAGAAAAAATATAAGGAAGCTACTAGTTTTGATTATGCCCTTCGTAGAAAAACAAAATTGAAGACAGCTGCCCGATAAAGTACAACTAATAATTCTAGAAACAAAAGAAAAAAGGTAAAAAATCATTTTATTTCTTATTTTACTTTAAAATTATATGAAAAATATCTAATATGCTTGTGGGCATACGTATTATTATGTCATGCGAACATCAATGGCTCAAGAATGAGCAATCCAGAAGTTTAATTGTTTTTTGCCGATGCACGAGGTTAGAATCATTCTTAGAAGTAGCTACCTAATTTAATATTTTGCTATATATGCTTAGCTTGATGCAGTTAAATAGGAGCAGTTGCTTGATAATTATTTTGTACTTTTTAGATGGATATGAGTTGCTAAATTATGCTATTCTTCTTGAGATTTTTGTGATTTAAGGAAACATTGTGAACCTTTTTTAATTAAATGAATGTATTGTTTTCTTGGGGCAAGCATACTGTTAAATATTACAAAATGTTTAACATTATCAAATGGTATACTAATTGATAATGTATATATAAAGAGTGCTCCAGAATTGAAATAAAAAAGAATTGACAAAAATAATATACAAGGTTATTCTTACGATACATATTGCTAACTTTAAATAGCACTATCACATTATACATTGCTCAAGTCACTACCACAAAAAAATATTTTAGAACCGGTTATATAAAGGATTTAGCACCGGTTCTAAAACTATGCGGTGCTAACATTTAGAACCGATTATTTTAAAATAACTGGTTCTAAACTCTAACTTTTAGAACCGGTTATTTCAAATAACCGGTTCTAAACTATTGTACACATTCAACGTGCCCCAGGAAGAAAGTCAAATAATTTGAGTTCGTCAATTTCTCTCAAATATCTCCACTACACTGTCTGGATAATACATTATTATCTTGAAAACTTTATTTCTTAATATTTTGTGATGGTACTATTTACTAAAAAATAGTTTTTTTCTTATTATTCTCTAGTTCTGATTTCTTTAAATTTTGATTAAATAATTTAATTTTATCATTAAATAATGAAGTATATTTCATTAACAAAATAATTATATATAATTTATATATTAAAGAAATCTGACAAATTTTCTATCTTTATAATTTCTAAAGAAAAAAAATAAAAAAACTAAACTAAAAACTTCAAATAAACATCAAATCCATTTTTGAGCTTCAAGACGAGCTTCAAATCTGTCTTTCTCTTTCCCTTTCTTTTTTCTTTCTTCAAGACGACATTTGCTATTTCTCTTTCTATGTCTCTCAATATCTCTTTTATATATGAAATAGGAGGATGAAGAGTGATAATCTGTGGGATATATATTTTTTATTTGTGGTTTTTAGATAGTCGGATAAGCATGAACCAACGGTTAGATTGAAAAATATAGCGATCCGTGGGAGCAAAAAACTGAAATTCTATTGGTTGATGCAAAGAATTTCTTTAGAGCCGGTTTTTATATTAAAAAGCGGTTCTAATTCATATTAATTAGAACCGGTTTTTATTAAAAAACGGTTCTAATTCATAAAATTGAATTAGAACCGCTTTTTATAAAACCGGTTCTAAAACAAAAAATTTAGAACCGGTTTTGTTAAAACCGGTTTTAATTCAATCAAATAGAACCGGTTATTATAAAATCGGTTTTAATAAAAAAACTTGTAATCGGTTGTTATACAAAACCGGTTCTAATAATTTTAATAAAATTTATATATATATCACTCTCATCTTTTAACACCTGTTTTTTAAAAAACCAGTTCTAAATAGGCGGTTCTAAATCAATTTTTTCTAGTAGTGAGTATAGTAACGCAGTAATGGAAGTTTGTAATATTGGATGAAAACAAGAAGAGGGGTAGTTTGTCACAAAACTAGAGTTTGGAGACTGTTTGTCTATATAAAAAGATCGGGGGTGTTTGTCACAAAGCAAAAATTCAGAAGGGTTTAAAAACATTACCCCACAATAAAATGAATACATGTATTTTTCAGAGTAGACGCACAATATATATAACTGTATTTCTTTTATCTATCTAGCTTGAATACATTTATACTTATTACTTCTATTTCTCCATTATGTTTCTCTTCATCTTTATTTCTGACGCTCTTTGAAATCAATAGTTCTTTTTACTCGTGCACTAACCTAGTGTTTATATATGAGTGAAAACTTAAATGTGTTAATCGTATGCCTTTTATTTATTTTTTATATTTATCTTTTTATAGTACAGATGGTTCAAGTTTATTTATATATTTTACTTTTTATACGCGAATTGTCCTATTACAATAACATTAATTTTGCCTTTTACTTTTCAGGGATATTAATAAGTTGATTTTTTTAGTTACATGCCTAATGCTAGAAAATATATACACGATGAACTTAGTTTCTCACTGTTTTCTTTCTTTAGTATAACAATACTTAATTTATAGAAGTGACCATCTATATTGTTCCTTGTACGTAATCTAAGAGTGTATATGCATCATCAACTCTCAATTTACATAAAATATATGCACATGCATACAGCACACATATTTATATGCATGTACAGATGTACCAATTTTAGTATGTGCATAGATATCAAATCTAGCTAAGAGTGCGTGCAAATTGACGTCTATATTTTTTTCTCACTATAATATAAAATTTCTGCTGAGTTGCTCGCTCCTTATTTCGAGAAAACAGATAATAATTGCTTAAAGTGAGAACTATAAAGAGATAATAATAATATGAACTTTGTAAATTATATCACTGACCTTCTTTAGAAAATATAAACTTAAAATACATCTATGTCCACACAGAGATGATATAAACTTTGTAATTGCATCGCTGACCTTCTTTAGAAAATGCTCTACAGCTTGGATGGTTGGGCACAAAAAATCATAATAGAAATCAAAATCTAAATTCCCTTTTGCAAAGTCTTATTTTGGAAGGGCGATAAACTCTACTGATCCGTAATATAATTTCTCAAAACTAACCTTTTCCATTTTATTTACTTCAAACTAACCATAACGCAACGTGGCCTAATCAACAAAATTATCAGAGGCAAATGCCAAAACCATACCAAATTTTCTTCAAACACTAATGACGGCGACATTTATCAACCTAAAGGAAACCGTCTTGCTCCGATTATAATTTATAAATTTATTTATAGTGAACTAGTGAAGTAATAGGTTTGTTTTGGTAACGTGCCCTCCTAATTAAGTCCTAGCTCCTCACATAGACACATACCATCTAAAGCAAAAAGCCAAAAAGTCACTCCACTAATCATCCCAGCATAGATTCCCATCACACTTGCCAGGAACTAGAACTCCTAGAGTCTCAGGTAGGTTTGGTGCTTGGAGTTTAGGGTAAGGCCGTAAGGGAGCTCACTAAATTACTCAAATTTTATC
>CAXKVV010000822.1:0-31415 GCA_964058805.1 Schoenoplectus triqueter
CCCTTAAAATATAGGACAGAGAGTAAGAACTTGAAACTGTTTTTCAAGATTTACAGAAATGATAAAAAGATTGGTTTACTATCAGTGAGATAAACCTTCAATTGAAGTACCAGCTTTGAACATATTTAAAATTTATTTGGCTCTCAAAGTAAACATGAATGTTGATCGCGACAGCTCCAATGAGCACTATAATAAGCAACTCTAAAAGTTTCTTATTGGCAAAACATAAAATGAAAAGAGAAGATAAAGTATATTAACACCAATTGGCATGATTGGTACTAAAGTCTGGTATCAGATTCTCCAGTCAGGTCCTTTGAAAAGAGGTCCAAAAAACAAGCAATTCTGTCACTTCTTACAAACATTAAATTGGATTACTCAGAATTAATGAAATCAGCTAAAATATACCGTTCAATACTGAAGACATGAAAGATAACTAAATTCACTTCGGAAATAAGAAAATTCAAGCACCAGTCCACAAATCTGAACTCAGATTAGTTATTTACCCTCAAATTGCCCATAGGGAATGCAGGATAAAATAAATAAGCGGAAGCTACACTTTCTTACACGTTATAGATAATGAATTCAGAAACTAACGAAGTAGAAAAAACGGAGAAAGGGAAGGAGATACCTGATTTAGAATATAAGAAGCGATTCGGCGAGAAAGGGATTCGATTATAGATAGCCATCTCCACGGCCATACTGATCGAACCAGCAGGCAGCAGCAATCCTCAACTCGCTCTTCTTATTTTTCTTCTTCTTTGCTCTTTGTTTTCTCTTTTTCTCTCTTTGTTCTCTCTTTTTCTTCCTTGGAGACCCTGCGCTCCGAAAATCCCACACAATCACACAATTTTTTGTGGAAGAAAGATGACGAACAAAAAGAAAAGAAAAAAAAAAGAGTGAAAAGATTTTAATCAGTACAGCTGCGATTTCTCTGTTCGATCTCGGTCTCACATGCGTTGACAAAGTAAAACGAGAAGAACAGTTAATTCGGCTCAATAGGCCCGTAAAGTTTTACTATTAACAGGCCCTTTTACGGGTCTTTTACGGCCCATAAAATCAACTCAAACTTTACTACACTGACTTCAAATAGAAGTGTCAATGAATCATATCGGATCATTATTATTTTATTATTATTTTTATTTTAAACCCAACTCAACTAGATTTGGACCAAAAAAATGTTAATCCATATCTAATCTAACTGGATTACGGATCGACTCGATTTAACCCGTGCAAAATAATTAATTATTTTAAAAAATTAAATAAAATTAATTTATAATTAATCTGAATGAATATATATATTTAAGTTTTAATTAGTACTAAATCATAAAATTACTTTAAAAAATATAATTAATCGGATCGAGCTGAGGATATAAGTTTTTTTTTTTCATTTTTATGATTTTTTTATTTATTTGAAAATGTATTGTCAAGATTAACAAAATAACCCATTTTCAAGGGATCCCTTCCCTACAATCATATTCATTTTTGTTTTAATTTTTCAAATATGAACACAAATGTAGATATTTCCGAGTATGAATACAAATACTGATAATGTGTATATAAACTATGTCAAAGATAAATATAAAATTTATTTAAAATTTATAAAATCTAATGAAACGTATAATAAAATAAGTTTTTTAATATTATTATTTATTTAAAAGTATATTACTAATTTTCAAAATTTTAAACTTCATAATATCAATTCAAGTATAATGGAGAATAATATTTTAAACTTCATAATTTTGAGTCTTTACTTTTATTGTAGATGATATATGCGACTGACAATGGTTATCGTGACAATTTTGTCAGTAAAATCTTGAATAAATTCAAAAGAAATATTTACAAAATCATAAAAATAGAAAATTTTGTATACATATCGTTGAACCTACATATTTTATTATGTTTCAAATCTCATACAATTTAATTGTCATTTGCTAACACATCAAAGACCACTAATTTCAAATTGCAAATATGATATATATTTTCTGACAATAAAAAAACAAATATCTTTAAAATTTTAAAAATGCAAATTAAAGTCGTCTTCATATAATAATAATAAATTAATGAGCTGTAGGCTGTCCGACCTCAAGACATTTCAACTTTGTTATCAAGTAAAACAGTTATTCATTGCCATGCTTCTTGTAGAGACTATATATACATGATATTTATATAGTAGTAGACAACATTGCAAACCAATCATTCTGATATCATGCCGTGTACAAAATATTAGGCATTACAATTCCGTCAGTTTTTGGTTCTTCAAAATGATTTTTTACTCAAACTAAAAGTTCATTGAACGAGCTGAACCCCTTAATTAAAACCAAATTACAGAATAATAAAACTGTGAACTTGATAAAGAAGCAAGGAAAATTGTTGCAGAAAAGAAATGAAAATTACAAATTCACATGAACTCGGTTACATTGTAGTCGTAGGGGCTCCACTCTGCTGCCAGAGATTAATGATATCAGTCGCTTGATTAAGCAAGATAATCATTCTCTTTTGCGAAACCCAACGTTTCTCCTCCAGCACAGCCTTCAGCTCCTCCCAAGCATCCTTCCTTGGCCAAAAGTAATATGGTGTGAGTGGTATACTTCCTTGACTGCCCGGTACAACCTATCAAAAGAACAATATAAAACCAACATTAATGAACCACAATAGGTGTCTTAGTGTATTAGTTTTCTTGTCCAATGAATGTATGAATGTCGGACCTGTTAAACTACAACTTATAGGAAGGAGTACTACTCATGATAATTGCTACTGGATCGGTATTTTGCATATTACTTACTCCACCATTGCAATTACTACCAAAACATACCTAAATTTCATCAGCTGATTTTGATGTAACATCTGATTTTTAGATTATGTCAAATGTGGACGCACTTCTTTCCATAATGAAAATAAGTTCTGTATCTACAGATCAGAAAGGTAATTTCTTTTGGTAAAGCTTCATGAGTTAGCTGCTAGTTTTTGTAATTTCACATAAATTTGTATTTTTTTTCCTTCATAATTGATTGTAATTTGTGGACAACCCAAAATTCAGGGCAAATTGTGAAACCAAGAAATGCCCTGTTTGTCTTTGTTTTTTTTTCATAAATAATGAAATTGATGGAATAAATTTCTCAGACAGAACTAGGTAAATGAAACTAAAAAAGAATTAGGCAATCAAAATAATTTGGATCACCTTCTCCAACGCGAGACCTATGTTCTTCTCCATCCAAATAAATTTGAGCACCATGTGAGCCCGAATGGCCCTCTCATCTTCTTCATCGTAATATTCATCTTCGTCATATTCTTCATCATCGTAGTAATCTTCTCCCAGCTCTCCTCCCTCTTCTAGAAGCTCATAACTCTCACCACTGTCTCCTTCTGCCGCTTCCACCTGAAAAATTCCAGCCCGAGACCCGTTCGATGAAATGCCGCAATCAAATAAAGAGAGAAGTAGAATAGTAATGGCTCAAATACAAATGTTAATAAATTTAAAGAACGAATACCTCCACAGGTCCAGATTCCGATTCTTCCTCTGCCACGCCTTGTTCTACCTCTTCAAATTCGTCATCCAGTTCAGGGGAATCAGCTCCAGCGGCCAATTGAAACCTTCTAGAAAGGCGAGATGGCTGGAAAGAAGCGACAAGAGAGGGTCCAGAGCTGGTGGAAGAAACAGAAACAGAGAGATGTCTCCGTTCGAGGAAACCGAGACGATGTGAGGTGAAGGTGGAGGTGGGAGCAAGAGAGGTAAGATGGGGAACGGATAGAGAGAGGAACATTTTCGCTCTCAGCTTTCTTTGCTCTGGTATGTTATGTTATCTGAGATTAGTAGATAGCACTGGAGAGAGAGTGCCAGAGAGAAAATTAATGGAGAACTCATTGGGCTTCTATTTCATTTGGGCTTAACTGGCCTGAAACTTTCTTTAGATAGAAACTATTTTGGGCTTGAGTGGGCCTGAGGCTTCTTGACGAAAGTTTCAGGTGGTCTCCTGTTGATTACGAATTGCAGACGCCCAGGAAAATACCCAGCTGCTAAGTTTTCATAATTAATGAAATAGATAAATTTATTTTTTTTCATTTTACAGATGATAAAAATCCTAGTGAGTAATATTTGTATTCAAAATCCTAGTGATCTAGTTGTGACTAATATCGTGAAAGTCTATATATAGATTATATATATTATGCTGACTTGAAGGACGATCAATGCTAAAAAATATTTTAGCATAAAATTAAGTCAAAATTAACTTCTGAATGCTAATTACAGACTACAAAATTCAATGAGTTTTCAACATAAACAATACCGATGGATTTAAAATGTTCCCTAATGTTGCAGTTTTGTTCAACATGCAGTCAAATAGTTGTGTATTATAACTTCAGCATTCTTTATATAAAGTTATAAAATACGTACCTTTTTTTTCCTTGCAGAATGTGTGTTTATGTGCAATATATGAATTCATCGGGGCAATTAACGGGCTAGATATATATTAGATCATTGTTTTAATATGCGGTCGTATGACCGCATATGCGGTGCGATGTCGCATACATAACAATATGCATCCGCATATTTAACAATGTGCATTATTTTTTAAAATATTTATCGTATTAAGTCTATAAAATTAATTATATTATATTTTTCATATAAAATATTTAAAATTATATTAATATCTTATTATATTTTCTTATTTTACATTAAAATTCTTCAAAAATAAATGATCGACTTAAATATTTTAAGAATTTTTTAAAATACATATCCGCATACTAAACTACATATACATTCACATATCGCATATGCGTTATGCAGTGATCAATCGCATGCATATTGAAATCCGCATTTTATAACCTTGGATTAGATATCTAAACATGAGATCATAAGGGTCCCACACCAGAAGCTAACAATACCATTGCGCTCATGAAATGGATCCACGGTTCTCTGTGGACGATGAACTATGTGCATTAATTAATTGTTAAAACTATCGTATTGCGGATATACAAATTTCGTTTGTGTATTATTAATTTTGGAATATGCGTGGCCATATTTTATATTTTCAATTTATATTTTTCTGTCCGCCAATATAGCCACGCGCATATATATAGATATTCTAATATGGCCATTAGACGACAATAGTTATATATTCTTCCTGCTTAATTAAATATCCACTAAAAGCATGCAGGTTTTAAGTGACTTCATATAACAAACTAATTTATATCCTTATCAATGATATGTGCTCGTAGCATTATTGCATCTCTTTAAAGTTTTTTTTTTTCTAACTAATATTAATGGTACTAGTCAACATTTCACTAACGGTCTGACTAACAAATTATTAACTTATATCCACAGATTACGGCACCATATAAACTTATTTTTTTAACCATTTTCTGTAATTCCATGAGGATATTATCATCAAAAATCAAAGGACCAAATGAATAGATAAAACTTTACAATACGTATTGCTAGTATGTACAAATAATAAATAAACCATCTACATATCTAGACAAATTATTAGTGCAAGATTTATTACGTATACTAAAATCTAAATAGATTGGCTTACAGGAAAAAAATATATGCAAGATAGGATACTTTTTAGTCATTAATTAATATTCAAATGAATTACTATTGCCACTAAAAAAATGAAGATATCAGCGACTTCTAATGATTACATCATTCATTCTTTAGCGTGAACGTTGCGCCCAAATATTTACATGATTCTTGAAGCGTATTCCCGAGTCGCTACAAGGAATATCTTCGGAATTGTAGACTTTCTAAAAAGTGTATTAGTATTAGTTTCTTTATCTTATTTGTTTTATTTTTAATTTTAATTTTATTTAAGTTTCAAATCTCTTGGGACAATTTTAACACTATTTTGTATTTTATTGCCAATTTAATATTTTTTTTAAAAGGTAGAGGCTTGACCTCTATCTTTTACTTCAAAAAAAAAAATCTGACTAAATGATGATATCTAATCTAAATATGCATTTTTTATTCGAATAAGGACTCATCCGTGAAATGTATAATGTATATATGTTTGGTTTTATATATGATTTGGAGATATCGTAGATAAATGTATATTCAATGCTTTTCGCATTGATGATTGTAATTTCTTCAAACCGTGACAGGAAAACTAAAATATCTTAGGTGCTGGAGATTAACAATATATTATAGGATTTCATCAGCATCTAATTAAATGATACAATAAGACGTTTAGAAACAATACATGCAATTCCATAATTGAAATTTTGGAAAAAATAGTAATTTACTATATATATCAATAATTTTTCATTTATTTAGTATTATTTTTCCCGTCAAAATGAGAGGAGTACTTCATATATCACTACAACAAAAATGACCTCAGATAACATACATTTAACAATGGTTATATATCAAATATGTTGCTAAATGGCTCAGTGGAATCATTATAATATTGAGAACTACTTTAACATGGTTTATAATAAAAAAATATTATTAAAATAGACTCACAGAACATTAAAAAGTAGTATAACCATTAAGCAACGGTTCTTTAAAGGAACCGTTGTTAAACATTGTCTTTAACAACGTTTCTGTGTCTAGAACCGTTGTTAAATAGTGTGTTTAGCAACGGTTCCTTCAAAGAACCGTTGTTAAATGGTTCTGCTATTTTTTTAGTCTAACATTTGTTTTTTACTCCCATCAATAACATTTACTATCATGGATTGTCCATCTCACCATTTATTAATCCCAATCTAACGTTCAAAAAATATAAATTTAAAAACTGAAATCTCACAGATTACCAATCCCTTTTTCATCTGTTTTCATATATAAAAAGAAAGATGAGGGGGAGACAAAGAGAGAAAGAAGAAAGAAGAGAGATAGAAGAAATAAAAATTGAAATTTGACCATTTCAACTTTAAAAGGTCATAATTTTTATAGGAAACTCTGATTGATGTATTCTACATGGCCACAGAAAGCTAACGATGGGATCTACATGGTTAACCGCTTACGATGTTACCGTCATTTTTGGGGCTAAAAAACCTCAGCTTCAAGCACAAAAACGTATTTGAAGTTTTTTTCTGTTCTTTTCTTTTTTTTCTTAGAAATTTTATACGTTTTTATATTATTGTATAAGCAAGATGTATGTATTTTTTGAGTAAATATTTTTTTATTTGATGAATAATTATATTCCTTTCATATTAATTATTAAATAAATAATATATAATAATAATTATTCTTATCTAATCAATATGACTCCATATTCATTGTTTACTGTTAATCAATATGACTTCATATTCTTATTTGATACATCTTTTAAAGAAAGTTAAATTTAAAAAAAATATTTTTTTAAATTACCTTGAGCAACGATTTTTAACTAATAACTGTTGCAAAAGGGTTCTTTAGCAACAGTTATTAGTTAAAAATCATTGTTAAAGGTAATTTTTATTTTTTTTAAATAATTATTGCTAAGGTACCCTTTAACTAGAGTTGTCAATGGATATCCATAATCTAAAAATCCGATCCGAATCCGCACAAATGGATTCATGTATGGATCCTTAAAATATATTCATTAGTTTATTAGATCCGCATATGGATTCTAGAAAATAATTCATCTAATATAATGAATTCGTATTTGGATCTTATAAGATTCGAATTTGAATTCGCTATGAATTCGATAAATAAATAAAATTATATTATATGTCAATTAATAAAATAGACATGTCCAATTTAGTTTAAATTGAAGAGCATTATTTATGTTTCACTATGTGTTGATTCATAAAGTTGAATAGTAATTATTATATTCATTAGGTAGATTTTATTATGTTATTTGATGTTTATTGTATATTTTAAAAGTTGGAACAAATAGTTATGATTTTTGCTACGTTCATGATTGGAACAAATAATTTTAAGATTGCTATAATAGCAAATGTGAATTATGATTGTTGTTACGTTTGAAATAATTTTAAGATAATATAATATTTTTTCTCTTGTCATATATTAATTATGTTATTTTTAATATTATTACAATATAAGATCCGAAATATAATCCGAATCCGATCTAAAATCCGCTATAATAGTAAATATGGATTCGTATTTGGATTCTCAAAATTTTATTGGATACGGATCCGCATATGGATCTTATAATTTTTTAATGGATTCGCATTTGGGTCCTCTGAAATCTGATCCATTGACAGCCCTACCTTTAACAACGATTGTTCATACTTTTTCTAATACCCCTTTAATAACGGTTTGAGAATCATTATTAAAGGGTTTTAAAAATCATTTTTAAATTCAAAATCTGTTGTATTGTAGTGTATAGTTTTTTCTTGATCTATACGACTTCTTTGATGCAAAAATAAGAATCGGAAATGAAATTTGTGTTGGTTTGTGATTAGAAGATCAGAACGAGAGAAGGGGGAGAGGTGATTTCGGTCCATACAATTTGAGAAGGGAGAAATCACAATGATAACTCCCGTCCAATTTTGTTATATTTGGCGAGAAACGTACAGAATGAAGGGGAGAGACATTGCTGCTCTCAATACCTTTCTTCTTTCGTTCTCGCATCGACACAAAAAAATGGTAATAAAGTTATTATTATTTTTTGTCCATCATAAATTTAGAATTTATTCTAATTTATCGTTGCATTTGTATTTGTTAATTTGCAAGTTGTAATTTTTAGTAAAATTGACATCCTAAAAGAGTGACATAGATAGTAAATTGAATGAAAACTTGGAATTTTTAAAAACTGATGATTAGAATGAATTCTTTTATGTTTCTTATTCATTCCCATAACAAAATTTCAATTCCAAATCATCTCTTTTGAAATGGACTCTATTAAATTTTAATGAAATTTTGCACGAAACCATTTTGATCAGAGTGTCAATTAGCCTGCCAACCAGCAGGTGTTTGCTTCTGGAAAATTAATTAGCCTCAATGTTATACTCTAAATAGCTAGGGACCAAATCGCCAACGCTAACATGAAAAATCCTATAATTTACAGATCATTGCTTTGCATATAAGATAGTGTGAAGTTGAACGTGCATCATCAGGAGACCAATTGGCTTTCATGCGCAAAGTAAATTCTGAGTTTGCAAATCAAAGTACAACCACCACACTTAATTAATCAACATTTCCAATCTCCTACTATAGCCATTATAAGGAGATCATAAACCATTTATACACCCCCAAAACAGGACCATGTAATCCCCACCCTTTTCTATATATATTTAATTTCTTTACCAAGCCATGCAGATACAATTAACACAAGGAATAATTAAAATTTGTCCTTGTATATATCCCCACCCCTCCACAAACCCCAAAACAAAGAAGACACCAAAACCTAAACACACTTGATTGAACTCCAAAATCCAAACACCTATACCCTAAATTGAAGAAAAACCCAAAGCCCAACACACAATTAACTAACTTGATCCGACTACTAACTAAATCAGTAAATCCATATTTATATAGAACCTTGTTCTTGCACATTATTCATCCTCTGTCGCTTAATACCCCCGCTCGAAGAGGACGACTCTGATGTGGTTGCTTTCCGATCCATCACCGAACGAAGCGCTTCTTGAATTGAAGCGATATATTCATGGTGTTGACCAAAAGATACATCATTAGCATCATCCTCTCCAGCAATAATAAGAACATTCTTCACACGACCGCCGAGGGTTGTGATCTCAGCCTTCCTTGTACGTAATTTCAATGATTTTAAGGTCCGTACAAGGTCGGGGATGAGCTCAGCACGATCTTCGCAACATAAGGAGGCCCGCACGAGCAAGTTTCCTTCTGTGTCGCTAGCGGGATCCACTGTCAGTTCATCTGCTTCAGTAGGAAAAGCTTGACCATCTTCTTCGGTGATGGATGATGTCTGGCGTTTGAGCTCTTTGACATGCTCTATCACCTCCGCAAGGAGCGATGCTTTGTCAGTCTGCATTAATCAATATCGGCCAACAATTAGATTATGGCCAACACATAAATAGAGCGTTGA
Source organism: Schoenoplectus triqueter (assembly GCA_964058805.1). Classification (NCBI taxonomy): domain Eukaryota; kingdom Viridiplantae; phylum Streptophyta; class Magnoliopsida; order Poales; family Cyperaceae; genus Schoenoplectus; species Schoenoplectus triqueter. The sequence continues at coordinate 9,945 of CAXKVV010000822.1, forward strand.
CATATAATGACATTGATGCAAAGTAAACACCAAAAGAGTGAAGATCCAGAAAACAATAAAAATGTTCATTATACGTCAGTGGTTTAATTCAGTAGTCCATGATCATTGTCCATTGCAAACGCACGGAAACATGCATGTAATGTAACTCAGCACATTGGATCCCCACCAGCTTTTCCTATGTAACGTAAGCACATTTATATTTTTTTGAAAATTTTTGCTTAGATGAATATAAAATTGCTAGTTTTGATGGTACAGAAATCGTTAGATCAGCAAACTTTATATCCATTTAAAAAACAAAAAAATTCAAAAAAATATAAAATTTGATCTCTAAAGATATTTCAATATGAAGATAATGTTCAACGGCCGATCCAACTTTGTATCCATTTAAAAAACAGCAAAAAATTTTAAAAAATATAAAATTTGATCCCTAAAGATATTTCAATGTGAAGATAATGTTCAACGGTTTGGATCAGCCGTTTGAACTTTTAAATTTGAGATACAGACGTAAAATGCGGGAAGTTTTGTACTTCGCGAAGCACCGTAGCCTCATTCTATATATATATATATAGATGTGCTAACGTGTTTTAGTTATCAAATCAAAAAAGACGACATAATTAAGGAAATTCTCATTCCGACAGTTAGTATATTTCCAAAAATTTCCGAGAATTGATGCAAGCCACTAATCGATCGGACTCATTCCAACAACATTAAATTCAAGAGCAATGAATATATAGAATGAACTGCTTAATATAGTTAGAAAGTAGACGATACATTTTTTTATTAAATATACATTTTTAAGCCATTCGTCCTAATTTGAACCCCATATAAATGATGAATGTAAACGTAAATGTACAATAATATAAACCAATACATGAAAATAATACATACGATGAATACGTTTATCACAATATTAGTTTCATAATTAATTGAGAAGAGACAAGCTCATATATGTCGGTTGACTTCAGTTGATAATTTGCTTTTACTTTGTCAACAGTTCGTGCGTTGAATCATTTATTGGTTCAGCCATATTTCATGTTCCTTTTTCCCATTGAAATGGAGTATAAATTGAAACTAGCGCTTTGACCGCATGTAGAGGAAAAGCTTAAAACTGTGGTGGCTTTTTTCCTCGTTATCAGCTTCTGACAAGAGCGTGCACTGCTGCACTCTAGTAAGAAAATTTTGTTTTTTGCCTAGAGCAGCTAGAAACAGTTTTCCAGCAAATCTATTTTGGTGAATTTTTCTGTCTGATTTTCTGGTTCCTCTTTAGCCCATCAAATTTCAACCAGACGGCTCCTTTTCAGCTCTTGTCTTTTCCTATCTATTTTCTCAGGTTTTAATTTCAGGTTTCTATTTCCAAGGAATTAGAGATTCGTAGAGTGCCCGAGAAGAATATTATCACTAAGCTTGCAAAAGTAGTAAGAGAAACAGCATCAAACACTACCTACCTAGCTTGTTTGCCCCATTTTGATGGTATCTCATCCAGAAATATATTAATGTTTATAGATTATAAGATGATACTAATTTAAAGAAAGCTTCACCAAAGATAAAACTCCGAGCTAACTATATATAATTCTATATATAAGGGGTCAATTAATGAAGACAATAATTTCAAAAAATACGTGAATAAGAATCAAAGAACTATGCAGCCTCGCAATGAGGAAAGAACTATGCACTTCAAATGAAATCAATATCCATGAATAAGAATCACCATAAATTAAAGAAAATGAAATCCAAGAGCACATCTATTAGAAGGACATTCAAGAACATGAAAACAAATATTAAAATCAATTAGTACCTACAGCATCAATATTACTGATTATATTGAATTCAAAGTTTCAAACTCTAGACCTAGTTATTATATCCACGTTATACAGTATATAACTATATATATCTGAATATCGTTAACTATTTTACATGGTATATATAATTAGTTCATTACCTTTGTTGTATTGGGGAGCATACTTCGCAGCCTCGCAAGATGGCCATTGATTCTCTGACGGCGACGGCGCTCAGCCTCGCTGTGGCTCTTTGAGGCGGCAAGTGCTTTGGCATCCATCATCTCCTTGGCCGTCATCTTACCAAACTCAGCATGAAGGGTACCGAAGAGAGACATCGGACCCAGCCCCTTACCTTGCAAAACTCCTTCATAGATCCCTGTCTGATCGGCGCATGTACCAAAGATTGCTGCATCGTGATAACCAAACTGGTGATGATCTCCAGCGAACGGGAGGTGCGGAGCGGCGAAGTAGGGGGATGATATGGGATGCACCGACTGGAGAAGAGAAGCAGCTGGAGGCCATGGTAGAGCGCTAGCTTCTCCTCCACTAGCGAGAAGCAAGCTATTGGTGGGGACGTGAAAGCTTTCTTCCCACATATCCTATGTCGAATGTGGAACTCCACTATCTATCTCTTTCTATTCAACTTCCTTTCTTTGTGTCTTTCTCTCCAACTTTTCTAGTTAAATGGGGTCTCCTTTTAAGCTGCTCTTTAGTGGATCGGAGGGGGCTATATGAGTGTAGACTATGATCAAGCAGATAGAGAAAGGGCTCGTGTACGGCACTAAGAGAGAAACTTTTTGCCTTATAATTTCGTCCGCTTGAGCTTTTCCTTTTAAATTAAAAAACATACAAATACAAATTTCTTTTATTCAACTCATCCAATTCTCTCTCGCTATCACAGAAGATGAAAGGAGCTGAGATGAATTGAGAAATGAGAGCATTGAGAGGGAAAAAGGGGGGGAACCGACCAACGCTGATAAAAAGTTGTGAGAATGAAGGGAAATAAAACTAAAAAGTATGACAAGGGGGGAAAGTTGCACCTGGTAAAAGAACCACGTTTTGTCCCCTGCGCGGCTGCGCCTGCTTGGCCTGTCGCTTTTTCTCAGATCCACGCCTACACTACACTTACTTACAACACCACATACCGCATCCATTCTCTCTTTCTCAGTCCCAAGAACGACCAAATCATTTTGCTCTCCTCCTACCTAGTCTCTCTCTGGCTCCTCTCTCTCTCTAAGTCCAATCTAGCTATAACCTACTTGTTATGCTATGTGTGAAGATTGAGGAAGAGTTAATTAAATAGTACTTAAGTGCATTTTTACGATCTATTATATATATACGCTTGTTTAATTTAAGTTTGTGGACATTGTTGATATATAGGTGGGTTGGGGACACGAGGAGGGGCGCGGTTGGGTATTGGGTTTGATTTCGCTTGGTATAACTATAAAGGGACATGCATGGGGTTTCGTTTGTTTAATCGGAAGTGTTAATGTACGTGTGTGGCCTAAGACTATGAATGAGGAGGAAATAATGCCACCTCCACCATCAACCATTCATGGCAAGGTGGGGCCTCTTCTAAAGTCTCAGATGTAAGCATCACGCTATCCTGACGTGCATTTATGGATATACGCCTGTAATCCAATTTTCAATATATCTCACTGACAGATGGAGTCCATAGAAATTAATGACAGAATAATAGTTTTAGTGATTAGAAAAGTGGGGATATGATCAGCCCAATACCACACCATATGACAAATTATATCAGCCACAGAGAGATGTACCCAACTTGTACCGCCTTGTTAATTTCCAATTTGTTTTCGGGCGGCATTTAGATATAAAATTGTCAGCTGTTTGTCTCCTCTAATTAATTGTCTTATTGGTTTACTTCTTTTTACCTTGCTAAAATTTTTCGTTAAACTATATAACTTATAAATTAATTCGATAATCAATTGTTATATGTCTATCACTACTAGAATTTGAGTTATTGCCGTGGTTAGTTGATATTTTTTCCGTGGTAAATCTGGGTTCTACGGAAATAAAGAGATTGGCGTGTGACGCTCATCATTTCTGTAGACAAGTCCACGGAAGAAATTTGCACGGAAATAAAATCCACGGAATATAATCTATCTTTTCACGGAAATACTCCAGAAGTTTTTATATGTTTGAAAAACACAGCGAGAGTGAAATTTTTGGGAGGGAGGCCAAAACTCTCATTTCCCTCCGCTGGAAATCCCCCCCTCCCCCTAAACATTTCACCCAGAAATAAATTGCATTGGAGAGAAACCATAAAATGATAATCGCAACGCCCAGAAATGCATCACATCATAAATCTAACGGTCCATTAGCAATTTTAGGGGCCTAAAATTAGGAAAGATGAGACATCTTTTGAAAAAAAAGTACACATATATCCTCCAAGCTATATCTCCGTCTTCATTTCCCCACCATTCTCATCTCCAAGTTAGGGTTCCGCTGTGAAACCCTCGCCACTCAGTCATTAGTGGTCGTCGAGCGCTCATCCCAGCACTTTTTTTCCTCGGCTTACCCACTTTGCTGACCACCATTTGCCTCCCCACTTGTGGTCGCCTCGACACAGTCAACACAATCTCGGGCTGATCTTGGCCAAGCTCCCCTTCTTGTACCTTGCTCCCTGTCATCGCCTTGACATTTTGGTACTCCCTTTCTTTTATTTTCCTAGCCTAGCGTGCCATCTCACAATGCCAAGGACTGAGCCCCGTGCCCCTTTTCTTCTGTTAGAAAACATTGTTTTCTGGAATTTGAGCAGTTTGACTTCATTTTCATTATTACTCACAGGAATATTGACATTATTCATAGAAATAATGACTCTAATTTTATTTTTACAGTTGGTGTCATATTTGCTCTTCTAACAGAAGAACAAATATTAGTATGGAGCACTGTGTACTTCTAAAAGGAATCTGACTGCTTGTTCATTTCCCCGGATAGGTGATTCCCAACTGTTAAGCCTTGCTGATTCTGATGCAGCGATTAAATTTAAAAGTGCCTCAATTGTTCCTATTACGAACAATTCTACCTAAAAGAAGGCTTCTGTTTCTCCCTAATTGCTCAATTTAACGACTCTATCCCGCCCTATTTGGGAAATTTAGCATAGAGCAAGCAAATTGGGAAAGAAAAAAGGAATATAACTAGTACCAGTATGCCATAATCCAGCACTATCCTTTTTGCAAGACCTTAGAGAGATGTTTAGACATTCCTTTTTCGTTATTTTCAGAGTAGGGGTTTTGAGCTACATAACCAGTTTATTAAGTCCCGCGTGGTATTTCATGTAGTTGAAATTTTTTAAAGTGCAAAAATTAGGGCATATGATAATAGGAAGTTGCTCTGCAGGTACCCCAAAAGCTGGCAGAGTGCATCTCTTTGCCAGATAAAATAAAAGCAAGAATGAAAGCAATTTCAGAACTGTCAAAAACCCTTACTGTTAATATAGAACCAGCAACTGAAGAAGATTGGGAGATTTTGGAGAGCCGGCCCGAATCTGCCGAAGAGGTCATGTTGACCCAGGTTAGTCTTTTATTAGTTCAAATGCTTTTTAGTATCTCAGGTTTTTCATAATTTGAGAAGTGTCATGCAGCTTTTAATGTGTGTGTATGGGTGGGTTGGGGCCTTGGGGGCATCATTTGTTGTTTGGTGACAGTAAATCATGATAGCACTTCGCCATAATAAGATTTATCATGCTTAATAAATTTTAAATCATCAATAACTCCTTGCAAATGTAACTGATAGAGACAACACCACATTGTATAACTGGTTCATTATCTTTCCTGCATGGAGTTAATATCCAATAGTTCATGTTATTTTTTTCAATATTTTATTTAGATTTCCTGCATCAATAACTCCTTCTGGCTGTTCAATTTGAGGGATCAAATGGTTGGGGTTTGAATGAGAACTTTGAAATTGGGTTTGAAATTGAAACTGATATGACAAATTTGGAGAACAATCCTGGCCTTGGGAAGTTAGAGTTAGGTGATCCAGTTTCCCTGGAGACTAATCTCTGCCGCATAGAAATATTAGCATTACTATATAAATAGTTGTTTCTTTGTACTGGTAATATATATGCTAGCTTGCCCCAAAATAACTTTTGATACTTTAATTTCTATTCAAACAACACATATATACTATTTTCTGCCTTAATCAAACACTCTTTCATGCTGTTTATGACACATATTCCTTCATATGGCTGGTACAAAGTCTTCTCTACCAAGGGAAAAAAGGGTTAAATACACCCAACAGGGCCTCGTCCATAGCTCTATTGCATTGGAGCACGATTCCACACATACAGAAGTACTTGGGGTAGGCGATGAAGTGCGTAAGCGCAAGGGAAGAGGTCTTGGAAAGGTAGTTCAATCAACACCGCCAAATCAGCAGCCAGAGGTGTGGCTGGTGGTCCCAGAAGAGTTCACCACTGAAAAAACAGATAAAATGAATCCTAGGACCATTTAGAACCTCATGCCAGGACCATTTAGAAGTTTTCTCATATTATTTACTTAGGGTCACATGGCCTTCCTTACAGTGCACTTATTGGAATGCAAATACCTCTACACCAAGTAAGAACAAAATATATAGATTCAACTTTGTTGTTATGTCTAAGGTTTGATCAATTTTCAATATTGGGTTTAAGCATGCGTTTAGTGGTAAATATTATAAATTTATATTAGTCATGCTTGAGGGCAAGAAGAAAAAATTGTATTGTACATGTTTCAAAATAGAGAGATATAAATGACCCAATTTTATAAATGTAGGTTGTTTAATTGTACTGATGCTTTAAAGTAAAAGATCATAAGTATTTTTTTTATTCTATACTAGAGATTATCTTCAATGTCGCAATCAAATGTGATGGGAGGGATACAAGCACTTGTAACGCAAGCTGCAATAGGCGAGGCAGCCATGAACCGATGGTACGAGGGATCGAACTCGGACAATCAACAAATACAGTAGTTAGGTTTGGTATGGTTAACGATTTTTAATTTTTTGGTAATAGAATGTCCAATTATAGCAATATAGCAGACAAACAGCTTTTCAATTATAGCAATATAGCAGTTGATATATGGGTTTATATTTTGGCAGTTCAATACCTGTATTTTTTGATTTGATGTACTTTCAATTGGTGTTTTTATATGCTATATTATTTTTCTGAAGTTATTTTTAATACTTGATTGTTTTAATTTGTCATCAGTTGATAATTGGAAAATAAAACAAAAATTAGGGATGCTATTTTGTGCAGGAATGGGTTTTACTGCCAGAATAAGTGGTGTTACTCCCATAAATAATAGATTTCTTGACAAACATACTACTGTCGGAAATATGCTTTTACTAACAGAAATAATGGGTTCACATATTGTAATTTTTCTTAAAATCTGCGTAAATTAATTAATAATAGAAAAATAATAATATGGATGAGTAGAGTTATTCCGTGACTTGTTATTTCCGTGGAAGTAAAAATCATGGAAATAATATGAGTTATTCCGTTGCCCAATTACTCGGAACTGCCAAATGTTTACTACGGAATTAAGAACCGGAGCACTCAGATGAGAACCTATTTCCGTAGAATCATTTCCGTGCTTAATTCCTCGAAAAAGGATTATCTCCGTGGTATTCTACGAAAATAGTATTTGTTCTGGCGATGAAAATACCGTGGAAGTCTTTCCGTGGGTAATTCACGGAAATGACGTCTTTTCCGTGCTTGACTCCACAGAACAAGCATTTTTCATTCCACGGTAATAACAACAATTCTAGTAGTGTATTAGACTATTACGTACATATTAGCATTATGTATAAGTATATTGTTTCATACACCTTATGTATAAGTATAACCATGGCATATATATATATATATCAGAGGACTAGCAAAAATTTTATCAAATTTATTTGATCGTTCTCAAACTACACTAAATATATTTTCACATAAACGTGGACAATTGTTTGAAATATAGAATGCATTTTCTTGTAAACAAATAATAGTGTGTCGAATTTTACCTGATCATTTTGTTAGTGATCATTCCCGAAAATAATGTGTAGTGTGAATGTATCATATCGCATGCATATCTCTGGTGTAATGCTTTTTTCATTTTGCTTTATTATAATTAAAGAGTCCATCAGCATATTCTGGGGCGGATGCAAAATTTTGACCGGAGAATCGGATTGTAGTAACTTATTGAATTCAAACTCATTAACTAATAAATACTAAATAAAAAAAATAATAATTTAATATATATTATTATCTAAAAAAAAATCAAAATAATATTCTTTTACATATTAAAAATAAAATAAATAAAACACAAAGTAATAAATAATCAAGTAGATGATGAAAGTTTTCCACTACGGAACTTTATATTTTAAAATATTTGCATAATTATTTTCAGAGGAGACAGATTATCAAAAATATTATCTAAAAATATATTTTTTTAAATCCAGTGGGCACAGGCCTCCCCCATCCCTCTAGATCCGCCCCAGAAGCTAAACCAGAGGTAAATAAATAAGAAACTAGTAAATTAATATAACTTAATTGATAGTTACTGTCATTGCACGTACATCTCAAGATTTTAATTTTATATTAAAATGTGTCACAATGACAACATAATTAAAAATTATTAACTATATTATTACCGTACCTTAACAAAGAGAAAGGTAAATCCAGTTGCTTAATCAAACATGGCCGTAAAGACAAATAATTGATGTTATGTATAATTCAATATTAATTTATATCCATGCATATAGTAGAGAATTCAAAAATGGCAGACATATATGATATATGAATAGAAGAGAGCACTGTATTTCTATGTGAATATGAAACAGGTGGCAGTGCCCCTTTGACCTGCTGCACACATGCAGACACAAAATGTGGAAGCTATAGTTCCCAGATCAAAACGGCTTCTTCGAAAATATGCATATAAATAATACAGCACCGAAATGCAATGATTTTTCACTGTTTCACACATATATAGGGTCCTGCAGTGACCCTGGTCCCCCAGTCAAATTTCAAAAATTAACAGTAAAAACGGCATGTTATTTGAGCAAAAAAAGCTTGATATTAATTTGAACACAATCGAAAAGCTGCATGAACAGCCTTGTAGTTTACTCCATGTACACAGAGTAAGCGTCAGGAGTCGTGGCGAGCATTCCATATACATATGTGATCATGATCATGGCAGTGGGTGGATCCTTGGCACGCACGCACACGCACCCAGTCTTTCCATCATGCGCAATGTTTAATCACATGGTAACATCATCGAGAATATGTAGGCATGGCACCCATCAATTGAGCTGAGAATGGTCATTGCTCTGCTCCTGGGCAAATCTTTTTAGGTACATATATAGAAGTAATTAAGGATCGGGCAAATCTCGTATCTCAACATTTAATTAATTAATTACTTTTACTTTTTTAGTTTTATTTTTGAGAAATGATGGTCTAGCCCTCAAATTTTATTAATCCTTTTTATCATCTAACATAATTCACGGTTGTTGTGTTGAATAAACATTAATTCGTTTCTTTATATCATGTGCATCTTAGAACACAATCTAGGATGGAAGTTAAGCAAAGGGCCACTTCTTTTAAGAAAAGTTGTTGGAAGGGTCTACTTAAAAAGAAATAAAAGTGATTATTTTCAATTAAGGTGCTTTGCTTTAGAAGAAAGCCAACGTTAATGTCTTCTAATTGAGATACTAAAGTCATGATTGATGCTAATTTGAAAAGGGTTTGGGGATCCACTAATGACGAGTCAAATTCTACTAATGCTCTTGGTGCGGAAGGTCACAGGTTCGAAATTCAGATGAATTTTTTTTTATAAATAATTAAAAAAGAAATGATTTAGAATCTCATCTTTATTCAAAAAAATATACATCATTACTTTTTAAATATAACATTTACAATGTGATATATATACTAGTCTTTGTGCTTGTGCGTGTGCAAATTATAAAATGTGAAAAGTACGTGACATGATATAATTTTTTAATGAATGTGCCAATATGAAAATAGCCTACGATGGAATCAACTTAAGTTCAATACAACAATCCACATCGAACGACATTGGAATATATGATGACAAGCATTCTCTCTTTTTTTTTTGTAGGAAAAGATGGTACATTTTTATTATGAAAATGAGAAATGATCATTCGACTATATGTAAATTGATACGTACTGTCTTGAGTCTTGACATGTGAATTAGTATGTTCTGACATTTGATTAAGAACTAGAACTAGACGTCAAAATCAGACCTTCAGACAAATCCCTACCAATTAATTGGTGTCTGTATTGGCTTTCGTGGACATGTTCTGAATCAAGAAAGAGGTAGCTGCAAATTTAATAATTAGTAGTACTATTTCACGCTCCAGAATCATGAATTAATTAATGTTTTTTTATCTCACCTATCCCATCTTTATAGTAGTGATAATCATATGTCCTTGGCCTTATTTTTTATTAAAAGAAGAAGATAGTATTAACACTATCAATATGTAATTAGCCGAAAAGTTATCCGCCAAATAGGAAGTAATCGGAGCCTTCCTGCCCCAAAACAAGAGAATGAAGGCCCAGAACAAGCCCAAAAAGCACTGCACGGCCCGTTATCCATTCATTGTTGGGAGGAGGTGGATGGCTGCTATGTGAAGCCCAGCCTCATGCATTCCCTCCTTTCTAGAGGCCTTCCTAATTCAACTGGAGTAACAACTATTCTCCAACTAATATTTTTCTCCGGAGAGTTTTTAAAGATTAATTACAATAGCTCATTTTAATTACAATATGGAAGTCTAAATATGAATTTTGATGTATGAAAAACTTATTATTGTTAAATTAAGATCATTAATTTCTAATTGAACGGAGCAGATCAAAAGTACTTCATCTAAAGAGTTTTTTTTGCTCTCCAAGAAATGTCGTTCAGATCCAGTTGCCCAACTTGGATCAGGCGAGTCACAAGATCGACCCAAGAAACAAACTCAACTGTTCGAATCATTCTGCCTCTTTTTGGGTTACAACTTACAAATTCGTGCTACTGAGCTCGATAGTACCATAAGATTTACATTGGACAGCACGAAGAGAGAAAAGGAAACGGTTGGGACAACAGACAGTGTTTAAAATTACGGAGCCGTTTAAAAATGAGTTTTGAATAATATTATAAAATTATAATAATATAGAGGATGTGAATTCGAGCACGACAGGGAACAGATAATGTGTGACCTATATAAAGAAATGATAATATCAAGTTTCTCAAATCATTTCAAAATTCCGACAGTATGACTTGACCCAAATGATAAAACCATAAATTGAATCGCTAGTGCCAACCACATATATAGTAATTAGTATTTGACATGGACATTGTAGAACTTTTTATCATTATATTTCTTCTGTTGTACAAGTCTTTTATTTTCATTTATCTAATTTCATGAATAATCAGAATATACTGCAATCTTAGTTGCTTCAGAAAATAAATTCCAGGATCTTTTAAACGAATTATTTAAAAAAAAAGAAACAAACAACGGCATACAAATTCAGAAAAGGGACCTACCATCAAAGTAACCAACCCGAATTGAATCAATCTTGCAAGTGCTGTTGAACAAAAATAAAAATGAGGCCAATATAAGAGTCCCCTAGATTAGCTTCTCAAAGAGACGACATAAAAAAAAATATTCACATTGTAAATTTGGAAAACAGTCTTTGGTCTCATATTTCTCTTTGAATTAAACAATGTACACATCCTATGCAGATTATCTCTCTTTGTACAAGGGAATATTGGGATCATCCTTTGGAGTTGACCAAGGGTATTCCATTGTTGGGTCCCTCGGAAGTTTCCTGAAGTTGACAAATGGGGCCCACAATAACAACCTTTGATAATAACATAAAAAGGAAAAACAAGTCATGTGCAGTAACATAAGTTATTGAGAAACATGTAAAGAAAGAAAAAAAATTCCCTAATGAAGTGTAAAGTATGAAAAACTGATGAAGCAAAATGAAAGAAGTACTGAGACTTTGAGAACATAAGTAAACAAAATTGCTCTTAATATAGCATGGTTGAAATCAATTAGAGGCTTTAAGTTTTTTTTCCACGTGTACTGATATTACAGTTACTGTAGTAAAAGCAAAGCAGCTTACCCCGGAAAGAAAATGAAGGTGAACATGAACTGAAAATACATCTCAACGAATTTGCGCTTGTACCATCTTACTCTCATCCAGTTCAAGATAATCGGCTAAAAATAGTCAACAAAAGGAGAACACAACAAAATGACCTTATGTTTGGCCAGTTCAAATTGAGCAGCTAATTTAACATCAGAACTAATCATCTAATGTAGTTTGCTTACTGGAGCGACAATGAAGTATCCAAATGCAAGAATTGCAGCATATATCAAAGTTGTCACCAGATCCTCATCATTGTTATTTTCTCCGGTCACAGCAAGAGCAGCTGGCGCCTCGACCTTAAACAAAGACAAGTAATTAAGGAAGGGAAAAGGGAAGATTAGAGCTCAATTGTTCTGCACACGCACTTTAACATGAAAAGGGAAATCGGCAGCATATACTTACCGCAGCAATAAAACCACCATATTTTAGAAGCGTTACCACCTTATCAAAATTTGATTGTATGGGTTTTGAGCTGGATGAAGATGTAGTCAGATTTGATGGCTGTACAGAGAATCCAGTTAGTATGGTGAAGCTATAGAAGAATATGAAACAAAAACTTAAATTTTCTCTATCAATTTCTCATTAATTGATTAGCATGGAATCATCAGTCACCTCGATTTTGCAAATAGGGGGGATTTTAAACTTGGATTGTGGAGATTGTCTACGGAGAGAAGCAGAGACCAAAGAGGAAGGAAAGCTTGATAAGATGTTCATCGTTTTGGGAGGTCTGAGCTTAATTCAGAACCTTATCTTTTGCTGTTTTGTCCTTTAGGCCCTTTCTAAGTTTTCTGGTTTCTATGTGGTTATAATGGATCCGCATTTTTAGACATTTCAGTTAGGTGTGTGAACCACAACCTGTTCGACTGGGATCCTCTCCAATTGTCCTAACTCAGCCTGAACTGAGACGGGTCCATCAATTAACCAAAAAAAGGAACATAGCAGCACTTTTTTTTTTCTTGAACCAACAATTAATCATTCAAATCATCTCATTTTTCATGAAGTTATCTAAAAAGTACCGAATCACCACTCTCGAGCAAATTTTACTTCAACACTACAGAACAGGAGTCTAATTTTAATTCTGACAAAACGAGTTTCAGAAATGCACTACTCTTAAATCTGATATAAGAAAATAACTGAAAAGCTCGAGATAGCCAGAAATATACATTGAGATTGAAAGAAGAATGCCTCCTTCCCCATTATATAAATTGAAAATAGTACATGGGCTCATATGTTCTTGCCAAATGAGTCTATTGTACTAATTTGACAAGCAAAATTATGAGTTAATTAAAAATCGGTGAAATTGTATCATCAGGGGTCTGCTAATAGAGACATGAGACCAAAGACCAAGAAAAGAACTCCACTTGATAAAGCAACCTACAAGCAAACAATACAAGATATCAGTACAAGCGCTTGAAAGTTCAATTAAAATTTAAAAGAATGATGAATTGGATCTATGGTGTTTCTGCGGAAAATAATAATAATAAAGAAGCAGAAGAAGATTCCAATGCCCGTCTTGTTTGCAAAAAAATGTCTTGCAAATGGCAAAAAGAATGAACTAGGAACTGCACAATATTATTTTTCTTGGATTATAGGTTTCTTGGACGAATGTATTTTTTACGGTATCTGCATGAAAATACTGTCCATTTCAATTATGTTTCACTATTACCTATGGCACCATTTCTTTAAGACCAAATCACCAGTAATTTACTTTTTTAGAAGGAATCATGACAAAAGGAATTGTCTGCAGGAAATAAGTTATTATGGCCTGTTACAAATTTCTCATTTTTTATGAAGTAGGGAATTTATTGTGTTTGTTGGAGGGGTGTTTGTTGAAAAGAGCATTGTTTCCGTGATCAGCTAATGGTCAAGTTAGTTATGGTGTCTTCCCCAAATACTATCAAGTACCAACCACCAGTGCTATTTGCATATAGGACAAAAAGGTTAGTGATTTTGACACAATTCCTGAATATTACCATCTTTTCAGATATTTGTGAAGCCAGGCTTTTCCCTCCAATAACTGCTGCTGTGGTGCACAGTGCTTGCCCCCTGAAACAAAAATTGAAAAATTCATGGAACATACTCGTTAAAATTTTAATTAAAAGAGTGAAAAATCTAGCATCTTACAAAATTCCCCCAAGAACCACACCGAAAGGATCTTCATCTGAAGCCATGGCAATTGTAGCAATCTAAAAGGCATAGAATAGTACCAAGTAAGCAAATGCCTCCTTAAAATGAAGATATTACATAAATGATCCCTCAAGTATGGCATTTCTAGTGATTGCCCTAAATTTTAAACTAATTATTTCAGTATTCAAAACATCACATTAAAGTTTAAATGAAAGATTAAGATGAGACCAATATAATCAAAAGATACAGTAGTGCAAATAATGCCCTTCTACTCTTAAGGAAGATTTTAAGTAAATCACACATCAAACATATACTAATACAAGGGAAGTGAACTTCAGTACAAACCTGGCTCTTGTCACCCCACTCGCCAAAAAAAGTGATTGAAAAAGCCTTACAACAATAAAAGAAAACTCACATTAGGGGGAAAAAATCAGGGTTACGTCAGTCTTTCAGGTTTAAGAACATTCAATTAAAGGTGATAAAAGGTACCTTCAGAAAAATTGGTGAAAAAAGCTGCAGGAGGAGAGACCTCTGCTGCTTCTTTAGATCATCACCATCCTAATGATTTTAAATTGAATATAAACAATCTTAATGCTTTTTAGATTGGATAGGGTACCAATCTTAATCTGTACCAGAAATATACTAGTTGTTTGTTTTGATTAACAGATTAACAGTTTCATATTTTTATGCTATAAAAAAAATTAAAATAATACTAAAGATCAACCATACCGTACTAACCTTACTTTTAGATCCACGTTTGTCAGTCTTGAAATCAGCATCCTGATAATTTGACAATAATCAGAAAAAAATTACAAAAGAAAACATACTTTCAATATTTGTTTAATGATGTTGAAATAATTTTACAAACCAATTTCTCTTCTACTTCTTTTAACTCTTCAGCTTCACTGTAAAATATAAATCATATCAAAAAATGGTACAGAAAGCTTGAAGAAATTAAAATTGTAGCAGAGATATACCCATCTCCTTGAATTGCTTCCCACAATGTCCAGAAACCAAACCCAAAAAACAACACAGTTGTCATGTGATGGGCCCATTTACGAGAAATCTGTGCACAGACAGCAGTAAATATTTAGAAATCTGTACAGAATCTGAGAAATTAATTGAATATGGGAAAACAAGCTTTATTTCATCCCTACAAAAAGTTATTCCCTGAACAAGTGGCATAAGCTTGTGAAAGGCATGGTAAAAACCAATTGTATTGAATTACCCCAAAAAAGGGAAAAAGAATAGTGGAGATTTATATAAACCCATCTCTGCTCAATATGTTTTAAATAGAAATAGCACTTACTACATTTGGTGCAGCCCAGCCAAGCGTAGCAGATAAAATGGTCATAACCTAGAAATAAAAATTACTTAGTAATTGGAGCAGACAAATATTTTTTGTTGATGAAAAATAGATACTCACAATTAAGGCACTCAAACAACCAGCCAGAACAATCTTCCTTGGATGCCGCATTGCTAGGATCTAAAAAGAAAGAAATTTATTTAACAGTTTGTTCAAGACTTTGGAATTACAAACTGTATTGCTTGTACCAGCCACCAATACTGCCTATTGATCTGCATAATTCACACTCAGAAGAACATTGCAAATAACCAAATATCACTCAGATACTAAACTTCTTAGAGAATTTGATGATATTTTTATTGGTATTAGTGGCACATCAACCTTTCATAAGTAAAAATAAATTTAGTTGATTCTTACAAAAATAAACTAGAGATTCCTGGAATTCAAATGATTTCATAGAAAATATAAAGTCGGGCAACTGAAAGAAGCTTTCTAATTAGCTTAAGCAGCAAAAAGATAAAAGTCGCCCGAAAATACTAAATATTAACAACTGCATTTTTCTGCTAAGCTGTGCAAGTAGGTACCAAAACTGATAATAAAATAAAGCTAAACAAAGATTGCACCAACCCTATACTTACCTAGAATAACGAAACTCTGATGCAGATCCCAACTAAAAAAAATCAAATCCACCTAAAAGAATACAAAATACCCAGCCAAACAAAAGGTTTTAGAAAAGTTATTTACCGCTGCAGCAAAGAAAGTCTTGTCTCCGATCTCTGACAACACCGTCATCGCAAGAGACTTCGTAAATCCCTGTAAATAAGCAAATTATACCAAAACCCAATCAATACGCTTCTGAATCAGGCAAATTCAATTGAGAATCAACAAACAATCAAGCGCACCTCGATAAGAGAAAAGCCCATTTTTCCTCCGAGCTGAAAAGAGAACCCTGGATCGATTTGACTCGGAGCTCAGAGGAAATTCAAGTGCGAGGGAAGAGACAGAAACAGACTTGGAATTGAATCCAAGCTAAGAACGGTGAGAGAAATTCGACGACGCAAATTTCCCACCTTTGAGGTGCCGCCGTGAAAAATGCAGACACAAGAAAAACAGAGAACGCAACACTTGCGGCTATATAAAAAAGCAGGATGGTTATTTTTTCTTATTCCCCCTTGTAAAGTTGTAAATTGGAATTTATTGTTTTGTTATTTACGGTTATTTATACCGTTGAATGGTGTTTAGTTTTTTTCTGGTAACTACTACTAAACTATGCATTTACGATTCTTCGGTTGACAGGTTAGGTTATACTATTTTTTCTTTATCTTTCTAATACATTCATACACCCGGATATGTTATTTTTATGTTTTATTTTATTTTTTGGTACGACAGCAAACACAGACGTTAAAGAGGAAGCTAGCTGTGTAATCTTTTAATTTTTGATAGATCCATCTTTTAATAATTAATGTATGATGCCGCAGGCATGATGTATGAGTATTATTTAGTTAATTATTCAGCATTTTTTAAATTGGAATTTATAAATAGCAGTTGACGAGGACTCCTTGCCACTCCAATCTTTCAAAATTAGTGTATCAGAGTGTAAGACAATAAAAATCCTTTATTTAACTTCAAATTTCCAATAACTAAAGTAAACATCTAGAATTAACTTATAATTGTCTGCAGAAAGTTATTTCCACTAAGAGAAAGAATACGATATGACAACATAAGTTATCAAGACATGGAGGTCCAAATCAATATCCTTTTGTAAATATCTTTTCCCTCATAAATAAATAACTCTTTATATGTTTTATGTCAATCTAACAGATTGATTTGCTGAGAAAACAATAAATGTTGATCATCTGCGAAAACTAGTCATCTCAAATGGCTAATAATTATAGTTAAAACTAATTATAATGATAATTAATTTGGACATGGCTAATACTCATAGTTAAAACTCATTATAATGATAATTAATTTGGACATTTTTCTTGTCTTCTAGATCATAGCATGTATCAACCCCTTCTCTCCGAATGGAGTAGGTGCCTCTCGATTGTTAAGCCAAAAATTTTAGATTAGTGGGTGAATTATGTAAAAAGAATCCTGCCAAAGTAAAAAAATAAAAAATAATAATCTTAGTCATATTCCGCTAGAAGTATCTAATTCTTCTTAATCATGTCTTAGCTACATCTAAATAAAAATATCTGGGCATAATCTCTCTCAAAATTCGCCGTAAACATTAATTGAACATATGTCATCCTTATTAATTAATTACTATTTTTGTTGTTGAAACGGAGAAGTTTTTTAACTAGTTGTTATTGCCGACCAAGGCAAAGTCGTTGCAATTGTATCACTGCAAGGAGTTTAGTTAATATAAGATCAAGGTGCAAATGTGCTAATATTTATAGGGGAGGGATATCTTAACAATGGCTATTCTAATATTTCTGATAATATATTTTTAAATAAATTTAAAAAATTAAAAAAAAATTATACATATATTATGTTACTTATAAATTGATAGTTTTTCAAATTTCATATAATTTTATTATCATTTTGATAGTGCATCAAAGATCATTAAATTGACATCTTTACAAACTGCATAAAAATTTAACGGTCTTTGATATACTATAAAATGATAATAAAATCGCATAAAATTTAAAATATTATTAATTTATAAATAAAATATATATATCTATAATATTTTCGTATTTTTATATTTATTTAAAAATTCATTGTCAAGATTTGACAAAATAACACATTATCAAGGATCCCTCCCCTTATTTAAATGCGAGGGAGCTTTTTATCAGGAAGATTTATCTCAAGAAGTATGCAACCACTATTATGAGTCAAGGCTTGTTTGGAAGAATTAAACTTTCATATTTGAACTTTATTATTATATCCAGTGTCATTCGATTTTTTTATTGATCGATCTGCTTATATCCATTTAATAAGAGATCCAGCTAATTCAGAATAGAATAGAATTTAGTTTAAACTTGGAAGCTTTGTTTTACTACTTTTTCATTGCGGAAAGTGTTTATTTATTTGGAGAATAAAATACAATCAATTAGAATTTTATATTGGAAATACCAATATAATTAGAAAAATACGGCGGAAAATAACTTGAGCTTTGAGAACTATATATTCACCCTACCTGATGTTAATTTTTGTAAAAAAAATAATATATGAGCGTGATTATATCTATTAGAATTATCCTACTAATTTTAATTTCCTTATACCTGAAATATGAACGATTAACTGCTAGAATATTTTAAAATTTTGTATGAATAATTCACCTTACGGCGAAAATTTTGGACTTCAAACCCGTTTTTGTTTTGTTTTTTTAAATTAGAAGACTCGCTTTCGCTTTTCAAGAGTATCGGACCATTCCAGTATTTTTTTATATATATAAAAATTACACAGGTGTGAATTTGTGATAGGCCTATTATGTCAGCCGAGTTGAATTTCACAATTGTCAATATCAGTTGCAATATTCTGCTCGAGGTGGATTACTATTCCTTTTTATTATTATTTCTTAGAATATTTAAATATTTTAATATTTAATGTGTGGCCAATTACTAATAATTATGAGTCAAATTCATTTACGAATAATTAATTAAAGAATGCATCTAAAGGGTACATCTATAGGGCGCATCTGTATTTTTGATGGAAAAATTCAGTTGTCTAAATTCATTGTATTAGATCCTAGGGATTGCCTCAGATGTTATAAAAACGACTCATGTTCTGATATTTTCATATACTTGACAATTTTGTCCACTAAAGAAAATCAAAAAAGAAAATCATCACGTCTGAGAAAAATCTCTGAAGATCAGTACTTACACTTCCGCTCATATCCGCTTCAAGATGTCTACTCTTCAGAACTGTGAGTTCTAACTAATTATTTTTGTTATTTTATATGAATTACGTGTTCTTGGGCTTTAATTTACTACTAAAATATATTATGTTTAAATATATTTTATATCATTTGGTATTAGAGTCAAACGTATTTTCATATAAGTTTGTTGAAACGATCAATTTATGGGTTAAAATAAGTTTCAAGACAGCGGTATCTTAAGTTTGATCAAGTTATATCTGAGTTTGGATTTAAGAAAATTACTATTGATCAATGCATATATCTTGAGAGAAAATTTATCATTCTTGTTTTATATGTTGATGATATTTTATTAGTCAGTATTGATTTATACATGTTGAATGAGATAAACTATTTTCTATCAAAGAAATTTAAAATAAAGGATATTGATGAAGCCTTTTATGTTATAGGCATTGAAATTCATCAAGATCGATCTCGTGGGATCTTAGGTTTATCACAGAAAGCATATATTGATAAAATGCATAAGTGTTACAATATTTAAAATTATTCTCTAAGTGTTGCTTCTATTGCCATGGATGACAAATTTAATAAGTTTCAATGTCCTAAAAATAATTTAGAACATGCACAGATGAAGCAAATTCCTTACGCTTCAGCGGTAGGAAATTTAATGTATGCTCAAATTTATATATGTCATGATATTACATTTGTCATTGGCATGCTTTGTCAGTATCAAATAGATCGGGGAATGGACCATTTGAAAGCTGCTAAGAAAGTTTTACACTATTTACAATGGACTAAAGATTATATACTTGCTTTCAGGAAGTTAGCTAACCTTGAAGTTATTGGTTATTTTGATTATGACTTTTCTAGTTGCGTTGACGGCAAAAAATTCACATCAAGTTATATATTCATACTTGCAGGGGGACTAATTTTATGAAAGAATGCTAAGTAGTCTATAATAGCATCTTTCACTATGCGAGCAGCAATTTGTGGCATGTTATGAAGTTACTGGTTAAGTAGTTTGGTTGAAGAATTTCATACTCAGACTTCAAGTAATAGACAGTATTATTAGGTCACTTACCTTACTTTGTGATAATAAAGTTGTTGTTTTCTTCTCTAAAAATAATAAATCAAGCGGTGCTTCTAAATGGTTTGACATCAAATATCTTATTGTTAGAGACAAAATCAAATATAGTATCATTATCATACAACACATTAATATGAGAGCTATGTTAGCTGATTCTCTAACAAAGATGTTACCACTTACTCTTTACAAAGAGCACATTGCCATCATGGATTTGATAAATTAGTTGTGATGTTGTTGTAATGAATAATATTTAGTTTATGTATTGAAGCTTTATTTATGTATATTGACTTTAAATTAATAATATTTGATTATGTCTTATGTTGCATGTTATTATTATTATTACTTATTGAATTTAAGCAAATTTTAACTCATGAGGATTGAATGAATTTTATCAACCATTCATTGGAAAGAATACCACTACTATAATTAATGGTGATCAAATAACGATAATAGTTATTTTTTATTGTATTAGTTTGGTTTGGTATTTCTAACTGAACGTGGTTTAAGTTAATGATAATTATATTAGCCAATTTTGAACATGTATTCATTATAATTAATGTGTGGCCTACTACTAATAATTACGAGTCAAGTTCATTTACGAATAATTAATTAAAGAGTGCATCTTAAAGGTGCATATAAAGAATGTATTTGTATTTTTGATGGAAAAATTAAGTTGTCCAAATTCATTGTATTAAATTTTAGGGCAGCGGCAACGACGGGGCAGGGCGAGGCCGCTGCGCGGCACAGCGTGGGGGGCAGCGGCAGCGGCGAGGCGAGGCAGCCCACTGCATAATCAAATCAAAAACTTATTTAAGCAAATCAATTAAAAATTTCAAAAATTAACCTTAACGCTCGCCGCAGCCCACTGCATGCCGCTGCCCGATCTCGTTTGCTGCTGCCGAGGTCCCGCTTGCCATTGCCCACTCTGGACCCGCTCCAATCCGCTTCCGTTACCCACTTCGTATGAGAGAAGTTTATTGTTGAGACGGCAAGCAAAGAGAATAGAAAATTTGATCAAATTTGATGGAATATTGTGTTATTTCGAGCACAAAAAAATGCTCAAATTCGAAGCTCTTTTAATGGTGGCGGCTGCTGGTTGGGGGAGAGAGAAAATATGTAACTAGAGCAGCAATACTTATTAGCAACTTTACAGCGATTTTTAGCTAAAAACCGCTGTAAATAAGCTTTACAGTGGTTGTTAACTAAAAACCG
>CAXKVV010000823.1:0-36372 GCA_964058805.1 Schoenoplectus triqueter
AGTTTGGGGAATTTCTCATCCTACCCCCAAAATATTCAATTTATCACAGACACTTTTTTTAAGTAATATTACAGAATCTCTTTATTAAAGTATCTATAGAGTTAAACTTTCTGAAACCTAACCAAATAAAAATATTAAAATTCTCAGTATATAGTTTTTTTTTTTTGAGATTTCACTCGTATTATCAAACACAAGCGTTCATTTGTGATGTTACCTATATTTCTTATCATGTAATTTTTATTCTCTAGGGTTTGTTTGTCACTTTATGGAATAACAAAAAAATAGAAATAGAATTATTATTCCGACGAATTAAATTGTCAAACGAATTTTAGACTAAGTAGAAGAGTGCTAATCCGGTATACCAAGCTATAGGTGGTATACCGGATTAGCTCTCGTCGGAATAGTGATTATTATTTGATTATGTTGTATTATATTATTATATTATGATTATGATTATTATATTATTATATTATAATTATGATTTATTATTATATTATTTAATATTATTAAGATTATTATTACATTATTTATTTTATTATTACTTATTGTTATTATTATTATATTATATTATATTATATTATTATATTATGATTATAGTTATGATTATATTATTATTATATTATTATTATAATTATTTATTATGATTATGATATAATTTGATTATGTTGTATTATATTATTATATTATGATTATGTTTATATTTTTTATTATATTATTATGATTACAACTAAGAATATTATTATTTGTTATGATTATGATTATGAACATGGATTATAGATTATTATTATTTTACTATTATTTTTATTATCATCATTGTTAGTATCATAATTATTCATATTTTAACTATTCTGATTAACAACCGTCAAATAATATTTTCGTTCTTCCGAATAGTTAAGAATATACTCTTTCGAAAATATATTATTCTATCACTCTTCCAAAATTACCACTCTTCCAAAGCTATTCCTTGATTTTCCAAATGATCCCTATAATTCTCTGAAAAAAAGATATATTCTATTGTTTATATCGCTACAATTATATACTAGTATATTGTCCATTCTTTGCTATGGGTGATTTCTATATTATATTTTTTATATCAAAATTAAAAAATTTCATCTTATTCCAGTATAAAATATGATAACAAATAAATTAAGAAGCAAATACAATTAATCAATTGCTTTTATGCAATAATCATAACTTTTGTAAATATGTAATTAAATTTTAAATTTAGTAAATTCTTCAGTAAAATGATATTTTTTAGAAAATAGATAGGATAAATTGTATAATTTTTAATATAGCAGATGTGTTATGAATTTAACAAAAACTTCAATAAAAACCCTAATATATCTAAACACTCATGTTCTCTCCAAAAAAATAATTAATGAATTTCAGTCAATCCTAACCGTTACAGAATCAGAACACTTACACAAAGAGTAAATATTAGAAACAAAATTTCCAAGGATTTAGTTATTTAAAAAAACACTTTAGTGATAACATGCGAATCATTTTTCATATTTTATTTTAGTCAGACATTATTGCTTTAATTATGACCCATGCAAATCACGATTATAATATCATTAAAATAAAAAATAGAATTAAATATAATTTAAAAACATGTGTATCGAATTTAATATAATTAAAAAGGAATTGGACATTTATTTGAAAATTTAACGGTTCAATTTGTAAAGAGATGTATCTAAACAAGAAAGTCTTTTCGTTTGTAATTTAAAATTTGTTTATCTTGGTATCCATTTCTATCAGATATTGTGGTTGTCAATTTTTTAATCTCAAATTAGAATTTTAAAAATAATGTAAAATCTTTGGAGGCAATAATATACAAGATATTTTTTTCATTCAAAGTGTAAATATAATTTCTAGAAACATTAAGGTCTAAAAAATTTCGCCTTCAAAAATATAATTACGTATTAAATATTGAGAGGGGAGAACACAAGTCGTCGCTTTTTACCGTCTCTACTTGCTACGATTTGTTTTTGCAATCTCTAACTAAAGATTTGTACACACAAAAGTCGCACAGCTGGACCAGATTCACATTTCATGTGGTCACCAACCCCCTTTTCAACATTTCTTTTTCGCTTTTGTATTAATTTAGGAAATGTTATCGAACTCATGATATTCGGTGCAAAAGATCTCTTGCAAAATACATTTTTTTCTTGGCTAATGTTGTTTTCGTTGACGATTAGCGTATCTTATCCTTTTCATTGTTGAAAAGTTCTCTCATCTCATGCAACTTCTTTCACTTTTAGTTTTGGTTGATATTTGACAATAAAATGGATCGTTATATAAAGTCAATTAGTCATTAGTCATTTGTAATTTAACAAAGTAACTTAATTTGTGAAGAGGGAAAGACTTGAAGATCCTTGATGGCAATCACAAGGTAATGCCTATTTTACCCCTATGGATGATCATTGATCATGTGCTGGCTCTCACACGAGAATAAATTATTTGGAGCTTGAGCTAGGATATTCATTACATGGTCTAGTACATATCATCTAATGTTGTTGTCGGAAATTAAATCCATGAAGCTTTTCCCCATCATGTGATAAGCAGACAAGAGAATAAAGAGATATATTGTGATTATTAAAGTTTAAAGGTACTCGAGTTTACTTTTGTTCGACCTGTTTAGCGTGTTAATGCGTTACATAACTAAATAAAAGAAAAATATAATAAAATTGCACACAATTTTTTGTTAATAAAAATTATTTTAAATCACGAGTAGAACAAAGGATGAGTTTTTTTTTAATCAAAATAGCAGGTCTGTCGAGGACCCAGGTCCGCCGTTCTTAAGTAATTTTTTTTAATTTTCAATCCAATAATTTAGAAATATATAAATTAATATAAATTTAATTAATATTATATTATGAAAGTACGAATTAATAATATTATTATTACATAATCATAATAATTAAATAAAATAATCACATTAAAAAAATAATAACTAAATATAATGAATTTATTTATAATTAAAAATAGTAAAATATAATAATAATAATAATAATAATAATAATAATAAATAATAAATTCATAATTTAATTTAGATTATAAAATATAAATATAATAATTTTAGAAATATTTAAATTAAAATTTTTTTATAACAAGTTAGAAATATTTTATACAATTAATTTATGAGTATATTATAAAAAATATAAATAAATATATATTTTGAGAAATAAAGTAAAATTTTAATATATAATTCATGATGAAGTATATTATAAAAATATTGATTATTTTTTTATAAATTATCAGAATAATTCCAATTATAATGTATGAGGGTGATAATATCATCACAAGATCAACATATATTGGTTATGATAATAATTCTAAAATTTTCTTTCTTAAAATTGCTAGAGAATTAATATTTTTGAGATATTATTTTAAATAAAATATTGATAAAAAATTACTTACTATTTTTTATAATTCATTAATAATAAATTATTTTTGAATACTATTCATAATTTATTACTACAAGATTATAATTTACAGTCAAATATATCTACTAATTTAAATAATTTATTAATGAAAAAATAATTAATATTTTCCTAAAATTTATCATTAATTATATATTAAAATTTTACTTTATCTTCAAAAAGTACATACTAATTTAGATTTTTTATAATATACTAATAAAATTAATTCTATAAAATATTTCTAAATTTCTAAATATATTTTTTAAATTTCTTATTATAAAATAATTTAAATTAAGTTAAATGTTTTCTAAATTATTAGAATTATATTTTATAATCTAATTATAAAAAAATAGTTTATTGGTATAATTATTATAATTATATTGTTATAATTTTTAAGTGTAAATATTTCATGATATTTGGTTAATATTAATTTATATTTTTAATATGATTATTTTTTAATGGTTATGATGATATAATAATAATATTTTTACTTTATAACATAATAATTGTATTTATTATTAATTTGTATATTTTTAGATTATTGTAATTAATTTTGAATGAAAATTGAATAAAATTATCTAGATCCACCTTTAAGAAAGATAGACCTGGGTCCTTTATCAAAGATAAACCTGCTATTTCGATAAAAAAAATATCTCCTCACTTGCTCTATTTGTGATTTAAAATAGTTTTTATTAATAAAAAAAATTCAGAACAATGCAAGTAGGCAACAATATTTTGTTTATATTTCCTATGAGGAATTAAAAATCTGCTAGAGTCTCTTAACTTATATTTATTGTAATTATACATACAGGACTTTACCACCTAATTTTTTGAGTTGAATAATAAAATGAATCGTTTTCTTTCCGTTTTCAAAGTTTTGTTAGTTAATTAATTGAATATATTGAATATGATATTATTAATGAAAATTTGACTCAATTGGTGCCATCGGCCAACTAACTCCAGTTATATTTGATTAGAATTAAATTGAAAATAAATATGTGACTCGATCTTCAGCGGCTATGTTTGGTAAAACTTAAATGTAGATGGAGATTATTTCTATCCAAATTGATATAAAGATGATAATATATATAGTATGAGAAGATAACAGCTATACTTTATCATGCTTCAGTCAAGTACCAAATGCAAATAATATTCACACTTTTGGAAATAGAGTTAATGGATATAGTTGACCCATTTATTATTTGTTTATCCACTCAATGAACTGCTATTCGAGATATATTCGGATGAAGAAAAGGATCTTTTTTTTTGAAAGACTAGATTCAATTAATCTAGCTTTTTTTTAATGTTAAAAAAACATGCCCCATAAAAACAGCACTGCGTGTATAAGACTAGATTCAATTACCTGCATTAACAACAAACCAACGAGAAAATGTCAGTAAAATTTATGGCTTCAAGAAAATTTTCAGGCTAGATTTCAATGGCTAGAGTTTTGATGGTTATTGTGGATGAATTAGTTTCGAAAAAGACGGAGCAACAAAAGAGACACAGAAGGAGCAGAAATACAGTAAAAAAAAAGATAACTATTGGGAGAAACAAAACACGTGTTTCTCTTCTTCCACTCATAGCAGAAATGCTCTCCTCTCTCTTTGTGGTTAAGATCGAAAAAAAAATAAAAGAGTACAAAGTTTAAGAGTGGGGGTGATGATAAAGAGGTGAAGATCCTTAAGTGAAGACGAGACGAACGCGAGGCAATGGGAAAAAGCCAGGACGGAGCTGAAATTGGCAGCTAGGATTTTCCTCAGTCTCGCTCTTTTTTCTCTCTCGGCGTGTGTCAACGTTTCTCATCAATCCCATAATTTTGAGAATATTATTTCAAACACATGTGTTATATGTAAAAAAAAAAATCCGCAATTCTATAATTCTGATATGTGATCAATGAATGTAAATCAAATTGCAAAAAATGAAGATGAATTTTCCAGTTTTGATATATGTTATTTTAAATTAGTTCTTTATTATTTTATTTTTCATATGATATTATTTGTCAGTACTCAGTTGACTTCAATTTCGTTTCCAAAATTTTATTATTTTGTTTATAAAGATTTTTTTTTAAAAGAGTGGTTTCTCACCTGTTTCATTAGAGAAACTTAGTTTGAAATGGATATCACAACCGGATGTCCTGGATATTTAGGCTATAAAGTATCAAACAACTAAAAATAATAAACACAGATATGATAATAGAACTTACAATATGAATGTTTTAAACAAAAAGTAACAACAGGAAACAAAATAGCTCAGTCTCATAACATCTAATTTAAAATCCGAAGTTCTCCAATCACTTTTGAGACTCAAATGGCAAAGAAAATTTCAAAATTGATCCCGCTTTTCTTAAAAAAGAATTAATTATTATGACTCATACATTAAAAAAAGTTTTTGAATCAATGACATAGGTTTAATTAGAATGGATTAATATCTGAAATTTTGAATCATGTATCTTAAAACGGATGATTAAATCACGTTCACTGTAGTGTATTTAGATGATTTAAACTGCATTTTCTTGAATACATTAAAAATAAATAAAAAATATAGACATATTATTTATAATAGATATTAATGATGCACAAGTTTTAGTAAAGATATTAATGTTAGTAAAGTGATTTAGAGGACTAATCATTTATGATGGTGTTTTTATTTTGTTTTATATATTGAATGATTTGTATCATTTTGTTCCTTGAATTTTAATATTTTATAGATTATTTGAGTTGATGCCTTGAATTGTGAAACTCTATAAATGTTATTAAAACTCTGAATTGTCTCTAGTCCCATATCATTAGTACGGAACACTGAATGCTAATATGGACTAGTATGTGGATTAATGTGTGATCATGTTTCACAAATCACTGATACAGAGTATCTATTTAATCACATAAATATACATATATGGAATGCATGATATTGGACCTGACCCACTTTGATTTGCTGTATGAATTGTGTTTGTGTCATCAGCAAAGATCATAAATTAGTATTAATTCTATTATCTGATATATTCATAATTTTAGATAATTAATATATATTTTATGCGATTATCAAACGTTGCTTTTAACCGAGAGCTATAAAGGTAATTTCCGGATATATATAAATTATGGATAGTCAATAATATATTTTGTCCGTCTCATTTCTATGAGATTAATGATATCTCTGAGCCCCTTGATGCAGTGATAACTATTATGCTTGTAATTTATGATTATGGGATGATCACATATAAATAATTATGCACTGAGGATCAAGAAAATAATTAATGGTCAAGGATGATATATTCTGACGGTTAACATTAATTAATAGATATTACGTGAAAAAAGAATTAAAAGATCATGATTTGTTTGTGTTTGATCGGGTGATCATAATACATTTGTCAATTATAATTTATAAATTAATGTATATTAATTTATTATTTATCAAGATATGGATTCTACCGGGTCACTCTATTTGATAAGTTGAAGCATGAAATAATTAATTAATTATGCAGGGTATAATTAATTAAATATATAATTGGATTGAATCAATTTAAGTAAGACTCAAATTATGGATGAGATTTACTTGAACTCGGAGTATGCCCAAGCACTTAAAGATTTCGGCAAATGGTAATTAACCATCACTTGCCACCTGCGCAAGTGGAGAGGTTAATAACCTCTCTGCCCGAAAGTTTATTTAATTAATTAATGAATAACCAGTGTTGGTTATATGACGCTCCCTCTCTCTGACGAAGAGTTAATTTTTAATTCTTTGAAAGTGTACATCTCTCTCATCCGAAAAAGCATAAGGAGAGTTGATTATTTTATTTTCTCTCTCTTCTAAATCCAATTGTATATATATACCTCTCATGTGTTGAGACCAAAAATGATTTGAAATCTTATTCTATTGGAGGTCTAGCAGTCTCGCTTCGATGCGTCAAGGAGTGCACGCGGTAAAGACTTCACGCTTGGAAAGCTTTTGAGAGACGAGATGACGACTTTGCGGTGATTGGTGAAGGCACACGCAACCACCATCCAAAGAAAGTCATCACGCTTGGTTGCGAGTAAGATATATTATTCATAAATTTATTTGTTAAATTCAAATTTTATACACATAATCCTTAATTTTCAATTGAGTTGTATGAAAAATTTTAAAATTTCGCATCTCATATATGTCACAAACCCAACAATTAACACCCATTATTTATTTTATATATTAAAATTAATGATGTTACTCAATGCTGTGATTTTTCTTTCAATTTGGCCCCTCTTATCTCTTCCGGTTTTCATCTCCCTCCACTCCATCAGATAACTGACAATTGACAATGAGAGCATCAACATCCCATTGTCAAATTGATTGTCAAATCTCATTTGACAATTATCATTTGAATTTTAGGAAGGTAAAAACTAGACAAAATTAAATAATTGTCTAAATTTGACATTTCATTTGACAAACTACGTTAGCGTAGGAGTAGAAAATTAATTATGAAAGTGTCATTTTGACAATTTCATTCTATTCAGGGATGCCACTCTTATAATGAACTGCCAATTTGATGACGTGACATAAAAAATTAATCTTGACAATCGACACCGATTCGGATGCTTTGACGATCTCTTTTCGTTGCCACTCCTCGCTACTTCAGCTTCCCATCTTTCTTCTTCTCCCTTATCCATTTCTAAGGTGTCAACGTAATCCCATTTGATCGTTTCGCCATTTCATTTCGTGTGAAATGAAATGGAATGGTCAAGGATTTTCATTTCGTTTTAATAATGAAACTATTAACATAAACACATTTAATTTCGTCGTTGAAACAAAATGATTGACGAAACTCATCTGTTTCGTGATCATTTCAGCCATTGTTTTATTTTGCATTCCATATGAATGCTATAAAATATTGTTTATGAAAAACACAGAGGGAAAAACAATATATCACTCTATCGATATTAACAAAAAAATAACACTCATAGATAATCAAGTCAACAAAGAAAATTTTCTTTACAGAACTTCATATTTTGAAACTTTTTATAATCCTTTTATTATCTACGGTATTGAATTTTTTTTCTCAATGAAAATAATTAAATAATCATTCATCCATTTATATCTCATACTACTATTTGTGTCGGTTTTCACCAAATTCATTGTCGAAAATACTCGTTCAATATTAGCAGTTGCTATCGGCAATATCAAGCCCAAATTTATCAACTTATAGATTAATGTATAAACATTATGCCTATTTATTTTCACCATTTTTTTAGTTCCTCCAAATTACTTACCTTCAAAAAGTCTTTATCATTTTGTATATCCATAATATAATTTTTCAATTGACTCACAAAGATAGAAAACTCAAATTGATTGAAATTAAATGGATAAAATTGGACTAATTGAAGCAACTTATCTTTGTTAAAAGATAAAAAAAGTTCTTCGGATCCAAACACAATACACAAATGAAAAGTTCGGTATTTATTTTCGTAAATCTGTTATAAAGTTCTTGCAATTGTATATCAATAACCATGTAAAACAGATTAACATGATAATAAATTAGTTATGTTTCTTCAAATTTGTGTTATCAACATATAAATTATTCATATTTAGATGTTGATCCTTCCACCGGATTCAAGAATTTTCTATCTAAATAGATAATAAGAGAGACAAAATACCGCATCCTTATTTATATTATATTGCAATCAAGTTTTGTACTTGTCAAACCAAATAGTGTTAAACCTTCTCAAAAGTTCACCAGTAAACTCACTTTGGGGAAAATCACAGTTGTAACTTCCTTACATTCTGAATTCCCAAATTTTTTTTTCTACAGCTTGTGTATCCAATTAAAGAAAACAAAAAAGAGAACTCAATTCTAGTGATTATTCCTAACTACACAATAATTACCATGCAATTTAGTACTTTTTTGTTTATTACAGCCCAGACTCAGAACAGGAAATTTTAGTTAAGGGAAATAAAATTCAAATTGGTTATCATACCAGCTGGTATTTAACACTGCACAAGTGGTATGGCATTAAGCCCAAATCATTGTGTCACTTTCGTCAGGAGAAAAACCACCATCAACTTTAGCCAACTGAAATAGTAAACTTATATGGTATATCAACAAGCAGTAAAACTTGAGAAACAAACGATGTAAAACTTGAGATAAATTAAGCAGTAAATGCCTTACCAGTAAAGAGAGCGAGAGGCCGAGAGCCTGCCAGACAACGTCACCGTCTCATCGCACACTGGCGCATCACATATGCCGTCGTCGCGTCACTAGTCGCTAGTCGCCGTCGCGTCACTAGTCGCTAGTCGCCGTCGCGTCGTTCACTGGCGCACAGATATCGCCGCGTCGCCACCTACGGTCTACTCGTTGTTTGTCAGAGAGAGGAATGGGCCATCGCGAGTATGTCAGAGAGACTGAGAGAGCGGAAAATTTTCAAAAGCGGAATGAGCCATCGGCATCGCGATTCACGAGTCAGAGAGAGCGGAGGAATTTATTTTTCACAGCCCATAGCGAGACTCAGACGGGCCGAATAATGTTGGATTAGGGTGGGGGCAAAACTTAATTCCAAAGACATTATTTTTCAAAATGAGCATGCAAAATAATCATTTGTTAAACCAAATTTTGTACTCATCAAACTAAATGGTGTTAAACCTTCTTAAAAGTCCATCAGTAAACTCACTTCGGAGAAAATCACAGTTGTAGGATTGACATGAGCCATTTGTTAGGTAATATCGACGTACAGTAGATCCGCCCTCGGGGACGAAGTTGTCCGGAATTTTCGCACACTTCAATTATTACAATGAATATCAAGGCCCTTTGAACCAAATAATCATGCCAGACAAAAAAACGCCCAAAAGGTAATATAAAACTATAACTTGTAGTCTATACTTGTCTATTCAGGCTGGGCCTATTTTAGGCCGAGTATTTTGGTCAGTAAAGAATCCAACGGGATAGGACTGAAAGTCAATTTTGGATTCGAGGTGCATACTTTCAAATTCATACTCACAACTTGGTGTGCACTTATTAAATGTGGATATCATTCTTCATTCTAGTTATTTTGTAAGCAATTAACTTGTAATCCATTATTATTTATAACAAATATTTTCTGTACCGTTAAGCGGTTAAGGGGAATGAATTTGATATTCTTTTGCACCCATTTTATGGGCGATTTTAATTTCAATACATCGCCCAAGAAAGAAAAAAAGAATTGAAACAGAAACCAATTTCAAATCCAAAGCCATTAGATATATATTTCTTTACTCACGCCAGATTGTACCAATTTATTATCTGAAACAGGACATTAAATCTTTTTTCCCCAACAGATGTGTACATAGTTTAGTTAAAGATGTGTTTCATCAACGATTACATGAATTGAAAGTAAATTTAACAGCATAATAGTACCTACGTTTGTGGCGTAAAAATCTGTTTATATTGCTTCAATCTAACTTTAGTATATCATAATTGCAAGTAGATTTGCAAATTCGTTTGTGCTCCAGTTTAACTAAATTACAACTTTCCATCTCCAATTTGATGCATCCACAATTTACGGCTGTGTGCCTCTTCCCTTCATAACATGCTTCCTTAATCCTGGTATATGCACATTTGCTATATAGTCCTTCCAGTTAATGTTTTCAACATCAAATTGAAAATTCTCTCTTTCTTCTTTAGACATCTCATCTATCAGCTCAGCTGTGTTTGTATTTTCGAACCTACATTTTTCCAAAACTGCCCATCAAATCATGCCTTATGGGTGAAATATGTATACTTCCCCTCATGCTAATGTCATGACTTACCACAATCCTTCCTTACCGAGATTGATATACAACATTTTTTTGTGAAGTACATTGTCTCCTAATGAAATAATAACTAACTGACTAAAATGTCTGATTATATTTAAGCTTAATGTGTTCGTTTTATCATTGATATTGATCATGGATTCATTGTTAATTAAGATTAAGTACTGGAAGGACCAGCAAGTGGAATCTTCTGGTCAAGCTGTATCTAATTCAACAAATAGTGTCCATAAAAAGGGACTAAAGTATGAACCTCACCTTCCACCATAGAATGTATATGGCTCATATATGGTGGCCAAGTACTTAGCTTGCTCCACCAATTTCATAACCAAAACTTTCAGTCGATCAGAAACCCTTTCATTCAAAACAGTGCCAGCCATTTTTGCGCTCTTTTCCATAGCATCAGTAAGAATAAAATCTGAAAATTCTTTCATGCCATCAAATATTTTTAAGGGTTGAACTTGGATTAGCTGCCCTGTTGGATCCACATATGGAGATCCGTTAAAATATTCAAAAATTATATCGGCTAATTGATTGAACACCAGAGGGTTCACGTTTGATGAAGCCACGTGATATATATGCATGCCAGGATCGGTGCAGGAACCGTGTTTTGCCATGGCAGCTATAGTTGCGTTCACGACCATGTCAGCTGGTACCTAAAGAACCAAAAATTATTTATGAATTGAGCTTCTATAGTTGCATTAAACATAAAGAGTAAGAAAGCTTCTCCATATACAACTTGTGTTGTGGTTCAAAGTAACAAAATTGAGCTAGCATACCAGAATTTTATTAAGAAAATTTCAGATGAGATCACTCACAACATCAAGCACTCCACAGTGGTCAACAAGAAATCCTGTTAGCTGTCCTTTACCATAATAAAGCACTATTGGATCCATCATCCTGAAATAATCCAATAACATAATCTAGATAACAGGAAAATGATGTTGAGAACAAAAAAATTCACAAATAATTTGAGGGGCCATAATTACCTGTTTCCTTCCATCCAACCAGGGAAGGGCTCTTTTAATGTGCTTTCGATGACACTGGGCCTTATTGTGACCACCGGTATCTCTCCACGCATGCTGTTGAGGACCATTTCGCCCATCGCCTTGGTAAAGACATATGTATCTTGCCATCCGTACAATTTTGCCCTGAAAAAATGATGCTTTCTTATGACCATACTATGATTTTAGATAATGTTCATACAATTTTGCTCCTCTAAAAAAATCAAGTAAAACAAGTAGGATTGTTGTTCTTTTGCAGTTTTCTTTTAAATGGTTCACCTTTTTAAGCCCAAATCTTTCATCACTTGAACAACTGATGTATCATCTTTGCTCATAGAAGAAAATGCCAGTTTTATCTCTTCTTCAATGTCCAATACCGGGCAATCCGTAGATGATCTTGTCTCACTTGAAATTGTATCGCCTAGACAAAAGGGTCTCTCTGAAATAACACCTTGTCTCTGCCCATTGACATAAGCTGACAAAGATTACAAAGAACAAAATTCTAGTAAATGAAAATGTATTATGAAAATAGAAAATAAAGTAGATGAATGAGTTATACTCTAACCTGTTGATACATGTAGGAAAAGCTTGAGCCGCTTCATTCTCTTGGCAAAGCTCATTAGCCTGTAAGGTCCCAAGGTGTTTATGTCTAAGGCTACATCATACCTACAATAAGAGTGCTTTACACAATCGAGTTAGTAATTTATATATTAAAAAAGATTTCACTCTTGCTTACAGAATTTGTACAAGGGATAAAAATAAATCGTGAGTTATGATGATTCGCCACTTTGTTCCATATTGGAAACATAAGTATAAATATCCACCTTTGAAAGGTCTTAATAAGAATTAAAAAACCATTATATATATAAAACTTAAGATAATTAAAGTGGAACCTCTCATCAAAAGTAGTATTTGCTGCTGAGTTCACAATGATATCTACTTCCTTTGCAATTTCTTCAGCTATTTCTGACTTGATCCCAATGCCAGTATCTCTAACATTGCCTAAAACTGGTATAATCTTTGTAAGCATGAAATCTCGGTAGTCTTTTCCATGGATTTCTTCTAAACATTTGAAGAGCCCTGTGTCCACTATCTGAGTATTTAAAAGAACAAATACCTTGTTATACTTTATACTTCAAATTAAATTTCAGGCCCATTAAATTAGGAGGACCAATATTGAATATCCGGTTTTCCTTCTCTTCCCACATATTTAAGAAAGGCAAATACAACATATGTACATGAATACATATTCGATGTTTTGAATTAATGTCTAGACCATGCATGTACGTGACCACCATATAACATATAACTCAGGCGTATGTTTTGTAAGAAGTTTTGAAATGTGCTATAAAGAATATTTTAAAAATTTTGCCTAAAATAAAAGAATATGTTATATTAGAGTAATTATTAATTAAACGATGAAGCCTTATTGTGGCCAACCAGATGGTATTTTTTTAACCCCCCAAACGTATGCGGGTCACAAAAAAAAAGTATACAGATAACATTCTAAAACAATGGTAATATTTCATTTCATCCAATTAGGTTCAAAAGCAGTAGCGGAGCTTCACGTGAAATTAAGAAGGGGCTAATCAGACTTAATTATTTATTTCAAGTGATTAGAGGGGGCTAATTATATACCTCAAATATATTTTACTTAGAAAATATATATTATTTTTGTCAATTTGGAATTTATAGAGGGGGCCATGACCCAATTTCGTTGAAGGAAGCTCCGCCACTGTTCAAAAGGGCTACATCTATGAATATTCTTATACGAATGCATTGTACAAACACAAATAGCAAATAAGAAATAAAATAGGGCTCAAATGGTGAATATTGGAAATATAATTTCCAATTTGAAATACTGAAGCAATTAAAAAAATGATAGTTTGACTTTGTTTTGTAGATGGTAAAAAAAAAACCATACTTCACTAATAAGTCTCTCTTTTGCAGCTTCCTCATCCTTTGCCTTAATGATGATATAAAACTTTCCAACATCAGGATTAGTCCTCAGTATTTTCTCCATTAGAACTTTGAGAAAAAAAATTAAGAACTTGATAAATATAAGAACTATCTCTAAATGTATATAGTATCATTTTGAAATTAAGAATGTAAATTGTTAGATAGACGCATCACCTTTGGCAAGAAAACCAGTTGCTCCGGTAATAAGGAAGTTTTTTCCCTGTAAAAATCTGACAATTCCGATACCATCATTACCGACTTCTGAATGCGCGCAGAATGATGTACCGACGGTTTCTGTTTGGCACTTTCGAAAAAGGGAAGAATTCCTGTTTGAGGCTCTGAAGTCTCCATTTAGATGGAAATAATTTATTTTTGTGTTATTCTTCGTTTGTAATTGAAAAGAGAAGGTATTCTTTTGAAGAAGTTTATCCTTCCGAGAAGAGAAAAAAATTGGCGGTTTTTTCATAATATGAGAATTATTTAGACATGAGCTTTCCATCGTTCTAGAAATTAAGTACAGAAGTGGAAGGGTAGTGAAAAAAAAAACTATAATCTACAAGGGGTAAAAGTTAGGTTGAAAACATAAACTATACTCATCCTATAACATTGATGTGGAATAAACAGAATTAAACAAGTGAACAATAAAAGATAGAAAGAGGTGGAAACAGGATAGTTGAAGGTTAAGTTATATGGATATTTTAGAAGGTGAGGAGAAGTGGGGGTTGGTAAAATGTAGGGTTGGAGACTCTTTTTGCCACCGATTTTTAATCCAATTTCAGTACGCTCTTTGGTTGTGTTGCTAAAATGACGGGTTTTGATTTTTGAAGGTCTCATGGCTTATATAATAAAAGGTGGTACCAAGAGAGTTGTTAAACGACAATGAGTTTTTCTGTAGCTACTCTTCTGCACACCATCAGGACAGATCCGGTGTACACGTTTTGAACAATAGTGATTTTTGATAATATTTTTAGTATTTTGTCTCTTCTGAAAAATATTTTTGCTTTTTTGAATTGTCTGACTAATTTTATTGAGAAAAAAATATTTAATATCGTACATAATAAAATAATTATATAAATATTTCAAAATATAAAGTATTCCTTCATCAACTTGATTATTTATTACTTTAAGTTTTATTTTATTATTATTTTTAATATATAAAATATTATTATTTTAATAATTTTTTATTAAATAAGAATATATATTAAATTATTAATTTTTTATTTAGTACCCGATTAGTTAATGAATTTGAATTCGATAAACTATTACAATCCGATAATTACTTCCGATCGAAATCTTAGCGCACCATTGTGACCAAATCAATTTAAAAATCGTCCCAAATGGGTCAAAATTTGTCCTTACTCCTGACTCCTGACTCAATAATTAAATTATGAAGGGTTATGAAATGTATACATCATGCATATATCCGACGAGATGTAGTAATAACACTTGTACAATTTGTTATTAAAATGATTTTGGCACTTGTACTCAAGTACTAAAAATGTAATCAACAGAAAGAAAGTTCTAAAAATGATGTATATTTTTCATGAACTTTTAAGACAAAAGATGTGAAAAAAAAATTCAAGACGCATATTCATAGGTCAAAAGTGGCGTTTGACAATTTTTCTCATTTTTATTTATTAATTATATTAATTTGAAAATTACTCACAGAAGTCCCTGCATTACTCGCCAAACACCTTGAGTGATATTATGATTATAATGATGATGATAATGATGACGTTATTTTATATAAATCAAGAAAATCACATGATCATTTTTTGGAATATCATAAAAGTGAATTAATGATATTTTTTTAAAAGGAAAAGTTTGTGCATTTTTTCCTTTCAAAATATATTTTCTTGTTCATAATTTTATTTTTTATAGATGAAATGTTTGTAAAATTGAAACTTATATGTAATAATGACATATATGAAACTTATATGTAAAATTGAAAAAAATTGAAATCGATAATTCTTTCGTAGTATTAATATAAAGGAGGACTTTGGAAAAAAAAATCCAAATAAGGATATAAAAATTAAACAATTATATACAGTGGGTCTTTTTTGTGAAATTTAAATTATTGGTTGAATTTTATATTATTATTTGGAGATGCAATGATTTACGTAGAGCCTACGGTCTGGCCGATTTTGAACCGTTCGTGTTCCACCCGATTTTCAACCATCTGGGTTGAAAATTAAAAAATATATATATATATGTTATAAAATAAAGATAGAAGACAAAAGTTGTGAGAGGCTAAAATCTTATTTCTATATTATCTCATCTAAAGATTTTATATTACCATCAACAACATACAAGCCTCTATTTATAGGCTAGAGAAACATCATGTAATAAAAGAGAAAATTAATACAAAATTAAATCTAGAGTTAAGGAGAAGGTGAAGAGAATGAAAAACTTCTATTATTATGAGAGGAGGTGGAGGAATGAGAGGAGGTGGAGGAGGTGAAACATCTATCATTAATATTATAACACTCCCCCTTAGATGTTTCGTCTTATATTATACACTATTAATATTGTACTACTGGACAAATATTAAATTTTGGTACTCCAGGACCAACTTGATTTAACTGATACTTCTGGATCAGTTATGTTGCCTCATTAAAAACCTTACTAAGAAAACCCAATGGGACAAAACTTAGTGAAGGGAAAAAGAGTGCAACGTGTATAATACCCCCCCTCATTTTAACGTACATCTTTTAAGTGACGAATGCCAATTTTATGTGAAAGCTGCTCAAAAATATTTCTTGGCAATGATTTTGTGAATAAGTCCGCCAAATTATCGCTTGATCTGATTTGACAAATATTTATCAAACCATTCTTCTGTAAGTCATGTGTTGAGAAGAACTTCGGCGAGATGTGTTTGGTTCTGTCACCTTTGATATATCCTTCTTTGATTTGAGCAATGCATGCAGTATTATCTTCGTATATCACCGTCGGGTTTTCTCTGACTGTCTCGAGACCACATTCCTCTTGGATGTGTTGGATCATGGATCTTAACCATACACATTCCCGTCCAGCATCATAAAGAGCAATTAATTCAGCATGATTTGATGATGTTGCTGTCAATGTTTGCTTTGTTGATCGCCATGAAATTGCAGTGCCGCCATATGTAAACACATATCCGGATTGTGACCGAGCTTTATGCGGATCTGATAAATATCCTGCATCTGCATATCCAACTAGTTTGGACTTTGTATTTTTTTGATAAAATAGTCCCATATCACGTGTCCCACAAAGGTAACGTAATACATGTTTGATTCCGTTCCAATGTCGGCGTGTTGGATCAGAACTATATCTTGCTAATACATTTACAGAAAAAGCAATATCAGGTCTCGTATTATTAGCAAGATACATCAAAGCCCCAATTGCACTTAAGTATGGTACTTCAGGACCAAAAGCTTTTTCATTATTTTCTCGGGGCCGATAAGGATCTTTTTTCACATCAAGTGATCGGACAACCATTGGTGTACTTAGAGGATGAGCTTTGTCCATATTAAAACGTTTCAACATCTTCTGGATGTAGTTTGATTGATGGACAAATATACCATTATGCAAATGCTCGATCTGTAGGCCGAGGCACAACTTTGTTACACCAAGATCTTTCATTTCAAATTCATTCTTTAATAATTTTGCAGTCTTTTCGATCTCTTCAGGAGACCCAATGATATTCAGGTCATCAACATATACTGCAATAATTATAAAACTCGAGATTGATCGTTAAATAAAAACACATGGACTAATTATATTAGATTTATATCCTTCTTTTATGAGATATTCACTGAGTCGATTATACCACATTCGACCTGATTGTTTTAGTCCATACAATGATCGTTTTAACTTTATAGAATACATTTCTCGAGATTTTGATGTAAATGCTTCAGACATTTTTAATCCTTCAGGGACTTTCATATAGATATCATTATCGAGTGATCCATACAAATAAGCTGTGACAACATCCATGAGACGCATTTGAAGGTTCTCAGTGATTGCGAGACTGATTAAAAATCGAAGAGTTATTGCATCCACTACAGGTGAATACGTTTCTTCATAATCAACTCCTGGTATTTGTGTAAAACCTTGTGCCACCAGCCTTGCTTTATATCTCACAATCTCATTTTTCTCATTTCTTTTTATTGCAAAAACCCACTTGTAACCTACAGGGTTAACATTTTTAGGGGTTAGAATTATAGGTCCAAAAACATTTCGCTTTTCAAGCGAATCTAATTCAGCCTTCATGGCATCTTTCCATTTTGGCCAATCATTTCTGTGCATACACTCTTCTGGAGTTTTTGGCACATAATCTTCCTCATTTATCACTTCAATTGCTATAGCATATGCAAAAATTTCATCAACACGTGTTTCATTTCGGTTCCATATTATACCATTCTGTACATAATTTATTGAGATCTCATAATCATTCGGTGCCTGAGTTTCTTCTGGAACTTTATCAACGACCTCTTCTAGGGTTCTACTTT
Source organism: Schoenoplectus triqueter (assembly GCA_964058805.1). Taxonomy (NCBI): domain Eukaryota; kingdom Viridiplantae; phylum Streptophyta; class Magnoliopsida; order Poales; family Cyperaceae; genus Schoenoplectus; species Schoenoplectus triqueter. Next base: position 18,628 of record CAXKVV010000823.1, read on the forward strand.
CAATCTCTTCTGGGATTTTACTGACAATCTCTTCTGGGATTTTATCGGTAACTTTTGCTGAAGTTACACCAACTGCATTATTTTGCTCTTTCATTTTTCGTGGATTTTTGTCTTTGGAACCGATTGGTCTTCCACGTTTTCTTTGTATAGTAACCTCTGCTGGGGTTATTTCAATTCGAGCAGGTGCATTTAAAGCTGGTATATGTGATTTAGTCACTCTTTTTGTATCTGTAAATGCATCTGGTAACTCATTTGCTATTCTTTGCAAATGTATAATCTTTTGAACTTCCAGTTCACATTGACCACTCCGGGAATCAAGATAAGATATTGATGATGCATTCCAAGTTACTTGTTTTTCCAGCTTTTCTTTTTCTCCCCCTAAGATTGGGAATATTGTCTCATCAAATTGACAATCAGCAAAACGAGCTGTAAAAACATCTCCAGTTAATGGTTCTAAATATTTAATAATTGATGGAGAGTGAAAACCAATATAAATTCCTAATCTCCTCTGTGGTCCCATTTTTGTGCGTTGTGGAGGAGAAATTGGAACATACACAGCACAACCAAAAATTTTAAGATGGGACAAGTTTGGTTCTCTTCCAGAGACCAATTGTAATGGAGAAAATTTATGAGATGCAGTTGGTCTTAATCTAATAAGTGCAGCAGCATGTAATATGGTATGTCCCCATGCAGAAGATGGTAGATTACATTTCATAAGTAACGGTCTAGCAATCAGTTATAATCTTTTAATTAATGATTCAGCTAAACCATTTTGTGTATGTACATGAGCAACTGGATGTTCTACCTTAATCCCAATTGACATACAATAATCATTAAAAGACTGAGATGTAAATTCTCCTGCATTATCAAGCCGGATACTCTTAATTTGGTAATCCGGAAAATTTGCTCTTAATTGGATTATTTGTGCTAATAGCCTAGCAAATGCAACATTTCTTGTAGCTAATAGGCAAACATGTGACCATTGAGTTGATGCATCAATTAAAACCATAAAATATCTAAATGGTCCACATGGAGGAGAAATAGGCCCACAAATGTCTCCTTGAATTCTCTCTAAAAATAAAGGAGATTCATTTTCAATTTTATTTTTAAATGGCCTAATTATCAATTTTCCAAGAGAGCATGCTGCACATGATAAATCTTTTGATAATAGGATCTTCAGGTCCTTTAGAGGATGCCCATTTGCACTTTCAATTATTCTCCTCATCATAATGTTACCTGGATGACCTAACCTGTCATGCCACAGAGTAAACATTTTTGTGTCATGCAACTTCTGGTTACTGACCATATTTGATTCTATTGAACTTATGTTCATACAATATAGTCCAGATGATAAAGCTTTCATCTTTTCCAATATGATCTTCCGACCATATTTAATCATTGTAATTTGAAGATATTCAATGTTATTTTCAGTCATGGTTTCGATATGATAACCATTACACCGAATATCTTTAGAACTTAGTAAATTTCTTCTGGATTTACTAGAGTATAATGCGTCATTTATAATTAATTTTGTTCCTTTTGATAACAAAATACAAGCTCTTCCAGAGCCTTCAATTAAGTTACTAATACCAGAAATTGTATTAACATGTGTCTCTACAGGAGACAATTGAGAAAAATATTTTTTGCTTTTTAATATTGTGTTTGTTGTTCCACTGTCTACTAGACATTCATCTCTAATACTTGTCATTGCTCTGCTGGAGCCTTCAATCATATTTTTTTTCCTTTGAACAAAAAAAAATATACAAGATCAAAATTAAAGAAACTAATTTTATTCATGAGAAACATAAACTTACAACATAAAACTGAATTAAAATAAAAAAAAACTTAGCTCATAATATTTATTTCTTTATCAACATTCTCAAAGAAATCAGAAACATCTAGGTGTGTATCCATGAGTAAATCACTTGACTCATTTTCAATAAAATTTGTTTCTACTTCTTTTCCCTTTTTTTTGATGGATGCTTGATAAAGTTCAACTAAATGTTTAGGAGTACGACATGTGCGTGACCAATGGTTTGTCATACCACATCTATAACAACTACTTTCAAATTTTTTAGAAGATGTTGAATTCTTTTCCTTTTCATATCTCCCCGCATTGTTGTCATTTGATTTGAAATTATGACCTTCACGTCGCCAAACATTATTGCGACCACGTCCACGACCTCTTCTGGGGCCGCGACCACGTCCTCGACCACGATTTCCTTTAAATGATGTTGCATTCGCTTCAGGGAATGATGTTGCATTTGTTTCAGGAAATGGACTAGAGCCAGTGGGCCGTGATTGATGATTTTTCATGAGAAGCTCATTATTTTGTTCCGCAACAAGAAGACATGATATCAATTCTGAATATTTTTTAAAACCACGCTCCCGATATTGCTGCTGCAGGAGCAAATTCGAAGCATGAAATGTGGAAAATATTTTTTCTAACATGTCTTCATCAGTAATCTTTTCTCCGCATAATTTTAACTCAGAAGTTATGCGAAACATTGCGGAATTATATTCACCCACAGATTTAAAATCTTGCAACCTTAAATGAATCCATTCATAACGAGCTTTTGGGAGGAGCACTTGTTTTTGATGGTCATATCTTTCTTTTAAAATTTTCCATAATTCTAACGGATCTTTCACCGTTAAATATTCAGTTTTTAAATCCTCATGGAGATGATGACGGAGGAATATCATTGCTTTGACTTTCTCCTGCGGGGAGGCCTTATTTTCATCTTTTATTGTATCTCCAAGATTATTTGCGGTAAGATGAATCTCAGCATCGAGAGTCCATGGGAGATAGTTCTTGCCCGATATATCAAGGGCAACGAATTCAAGTTTAGTAAGATTTGCCATAAGGACTACAAAATAAAAATACTACTAATATTAATAAATTTAATCGAACATCCATTTATGAAAATTACTAAAAAAAAAGAATATTAATAACTTCAGGTCATTAAAAAAAATTAGAGACATTATATTTATTTATTTATCTATCTAATTGATAACTTCTGGTTACCATTTTAGTTGAATAACTTCCGGTTATTAAGTATATCGATAACTTCGGGTTATCAATTGTAACTCATTTTGATAAAACTTTTAATTATCAAATACAATGACTTCTGGCCATTAAAAGTATCAATAACTTCTGGTTATTGAATAAATAAAAAAAAATTCTGGTATTTACTTATTTTATCATTCTCTTCGGGGAATGAAAATATTAGTCTCATCCAATATAAGAACAATTTCATCAAGAAAATAAATATTATAATTAATGGTAAAATAATAAAATTTAATATAAAGTGTACCTCTTTTTAGAGACAATCTTACGATAATCTGATTATGTCGATCTTGTGCTTCTACTATAAAATAAACTTCCGTCACAACTCGATTAGAGCGAAGTCATGCTGATAACGTGTTATAAAATAAAGATAGAAGACAAAAGTTGTGAGAGGCTAAAATCTTATTTCTATATTATCTCATCTAAAGATTTTATATTACCATCAACAACATACAAGCCTCTATTTATAGGCTAGAGAAACATCATGTAATAAAAGAGAAAATTAATACAAAATTAAATCTAGAGTTAAGGAGAAGGTGAAGAGAATGAAAAACTTCTATTATTATGAGAGGAGGTGGAGGAATGAGAGGAGGTGGAGGAGGTGAAACATCTATCATTAATATTATAACAATATATATTTTTCATGTTGGTCTCTGAAACTTAAAAAAAAAATCAAATTGGTTTCTAAAATTTTATTTTTCACAAAATTTGTCCTCAAGTTTCTAGAAAAAAAAACCAATGAGTTGGTACTTAATTTTTTTTTTCAGAAACAAACTAGTTGGTCTTTAAATTGAAATTACATCAAATGAATCTTTGAAATTTTAGAAGAAGAATAAAATAATATGACTTTTAGTCCTTGATGAGTTTTATCGATAGGTAATGATTACTCTAATTTATATCTAATGTTGATCACAAATATATGACTTTATCGAGTAATAATTGGGGTGTCAAAACACAAGAACAATGGTAAATTATTGATTCTCACAAATTCACTAATTTAGACTAACAAAAGTTAATTTTAGCTAGACTAATGTTAAACTAAATAATAGCAAGTAAAATAATATTTTAAACTAAATGATGAGTACTAGAATTTTTGCTTTTTCTATTCACACTTTAATTAATTTACTCAAGTCTTTTTTATTTTTTAGATGATAAACAAGTGTAAGATTGATAATTCTAAATTAGCGTTAACTTGCGCTTTCATGTGACAACACCGTGTTCAAACCATTTAGACATCATAATTAGATATCTCACCTTAAAAAATCAAACCCTTTATGGTCTTTTCTACTAAAACTTTATCAAAGATCGACTACACAATTATAAGATTTATGTCAATATTTGATTTGGTTCTACATCAACCATCTAATCCGCAACTTACCGCTAGGTGTTGTGTGCAACTTAGGTTTTACTTTTGAGATACGAACTTCTAGATATAGTATTCTATAATCCAGTACAATTCCTAAGGTTTATCACATTTTAAGCATCTGTTAGTTCAAGAATCTAACATTTCATTCGAAAGTTATATCACATAACAAATGATAAAAAAATAAAAAATCAAGCAAATTAACTCAAAAAATTTCAAGAACTACAAGCCAAAGATTACGTAGCACAGAAAATAGAGAAAAAAAAAGAATAAACCTAAAATCTCACTTAATCTCTTGCTCAAATTATTGGATTTGGCATATAGTTCTTCTAGATCTTGTTCAAAGTGCTAGATCACTTCAAAAGCTTTAAAACAAGTTTCTTGGTGGCTAGGGCGTGCTTGGAAAGAGAAAGGTATTTTCTTTTATATCTCGAGTCAAAAATAACAAGAAAACATGCTAAAATCTTGCAATGAGATGTGTGCGCAGTGCGCGGTTCGCAGACATGAGGTTCGCTTCAGAATTTCTTGAAAAAATGGGTAAGTATCAAAATCAGGGGCGGATCCACCATTCCCCAGGGGGGGCAGCGGCCCCCCTCTGGATTTTGAAAAACAGTGCTTTTCGGTAATATTTTTGGTAATTTGCCCCCCCTGGAAATTTTTTTGGCCCCCCCTGGATTGTCTGATTAATTTTATTGAGAAAAAATATTTAATATCATATATAATGAAATAATTATGCAAAGATATCAAAATATAAAATTTTATAGACGAAAATTTTCTTCATCAACTTCATTATCTATTAGTTTGAGCTTTATTTTATTGTTATTTTTAATATATAAAATGTTATTATTCTAATAAATTTTTTATTAGGTAAGAATATATATTAAATTATTATTTTTTTTATTTAGTACCCGATTAGTTAATGAATTTAAACCCGATAAGCTATTAGAATTCGATATTTGCCCTCCCTGACTAAAATCCTACATCCGCCCATGATCAAAATGCCAAATGATCTAGTTGTGGTATGTGTGGCTCGGTATGCGGTGTGCACGCCTAACATCTTGTCATCTTGATGTTTCCTTTGCTTGCTTTGTTGCGTCTTGATCCGCTTGTGCTCTACAAATAAAACATAACAGTACAGATTATAAATGATAACAAAATAATTCAAATATCCTAAAAATTAATAATTTTATGAGATTGTTCTAATAAAAAGTATGTACTAAAGATTTATCAATCCTTTAACAACAAAAACAACAAAATAAATTTCTAAAACTTATTTCCAGTCGGTGTAAATGGACTAATAATGCACTGGGTCATGCTGTATTATTTTATTTTTTAAGCAAATCTATTCAATATTTTGAGACTTGTATTAGATTCAATTTTCACGAGTTATAGCGGGTCAGTTCCGGTTGATAAATTTATCTCAAACAACAATGTCTGGGTGCAAACAAAAGTACAGGAAAAAAATTTAGTGTTTTTTCATTCAAAAGTTTAATGAATTATTGATGTAATTTAAAGTTTAAGAACTAATTTAATTTTTCACAAAAAGTTAAGTGGACTCTTTTGATTCTCTTAAAAGATTCAAAAATCAACGTGGTGTAAATAAAAGTCTAAAAAGCAGTTTAACACGAATTCTCCCTAATTTAAATTGTTTATTTGTCTTAAATTAACTGCGCTTTCATGTTGACTGGTTAAACTCATTTTGAAGACACAAGTATAGTGTGCTTTTTTTTAAAAGGAACAATTACATCCAAAATGAAAATAACAGAAGAATTATTAGATTCAAATCCAAATAATACAAAATATTAAGTAAGCTATAAACTAAGTATTATACTTTAATAATTTAGATGATTGTGTCTTTTATTCAATAACCTTTCTCTCACTCAACCAAGGGTTTTCTTCGTACAAAAGTTGTTAGTAGGGGTGTAAACAAAGCGGATAATATCTTCTTTGTCCGGCTCTATATACGTCATCTGTATTCGAATATTAATTATTCATATTTATATCCAATTTGTATCCATAAAAAATAATATGGATACAAATACAAATTTTATTTTAGACTCTATTATTCATGTCCGGAATAAAAAAACATATATTATAAAATAGTATTAGTTATTAAAAAAATTATTTATATATAATATTACTATTACAAATATTAATTAATAATTGAGTTTGCCAGGTGTAGCACGGATGCCCCACGTCTATAGATCATTTCTCCATTTTCAAAGTTTAAATGGTCGATCCAATTTTTTAAAATGATTTTCATTCAAAAATTTAGTTGTAAATCAAATTTCATATTTTTTTTTAAATTTTTAGATAGAAAATTAAGAAGTGGATATCAATATAGTTTCAACACTTTTCATCAAAGACTCAAAGTAGTGTGCTGGAGCAGCAGAGCTATTGAAATCTTTCATTTATGAACTATCAGCCGGAAAATAAATATATATTTTGTTAGTCTGTAATCAACCAGATCATTTAAATATAATTTTTTGTTAGTCTTTAATCAACCAGATCATTTAAATATAATTGTTTATTAGTCTGTAATCAACCAGATCAATTACGATCGCTTTAATTGTGGCCACAATATACAAAGAAATCCAGCGGAAAGAAAATTTTATTGAAAAACGGAGGAGAAAAAATAACACATGCATCTTTCTCTCTCAGCCAACACACACATTGAATGTATATCTTTGTATTACTCCACTAAAGGCATTTGCGTAGGTGTAGGCCGGTTCGTAGTTGCCTCCATTAATTAATGCTTTAATTTATAGTTCTTTTTTTATTATCTTCCTCGCATATGTATAATCCTTCATCAGTGGTTGCGTAGGTGCAGGCGGGTTCCTAGTTGCCTCCATTAATTATCATTTAATTTATAGTTAACATCCATAAATTAATGAGCGGCATATTGTGGGATCAAAGAATTACTGGCTACAATGCTACATTGTATCCGGACTAGCTTTATTCGATCACTACTAGTCATCGAGCCACATGGTGCTAGCGGTGAGCATTTCACACCTCTATTTCAATAATAATAATAATAATAATAATAATAGTTAGATTATGGTGCTATATGTAGTTAATGAATAATATTTGCTATATACTAAAAAAATATAGATAAATCATATTCAAATCTTAATTTATGAATCTTAATAAATTTTTTATATCAAAATATGATGGGATATAAAAAAAATTTATATTTTTAAAATTTTCTGAGTATTAGTTTTGAATTGTTTAAGATGATTTAATAATAATAATAATAAAATAATATATATTTCTAGGTCATTTTTAAAAATTCAAAACTAATACTTAGAAAATTTGAAAAATAGAAATTTTTTATATCCCATCATATTTTGATATAAAGAATTTATTAAGACCCATAAATCAAAATTTAAAAATGATTTAACTATAATTTTGAGTCCATAATAAATTTAATCATTAACTACACGTAGCACCATAGCTTAACTCTAATAATAATAATAATAACACTTATATTTGTATTTTTCTGAAAAAATACAGAAATATGATTATACATTAAAATATTTTTTAGATTATGTCCCTCACCCAAAAAATTTCAATTAGTAGTCTATTAATGGCAATCAATGGCCTGCTGAAGAGATCCTATTAACCATTGAATCAAACCCCAAAAAAGAAAATAATTATAATAAGTAAATAAATTTCAGGGATGCAACCAGCAAATGATTTTGTGCATAGAGATCCTTCTATTGCAGGATGCATCTTCGATCACCAAGATGTCAGTTAGATTACAGCTTTTAATTAATAAAAAAATGTTATTATCGTACAGAAGCTAAAATTATTAATCAATTATGGTAGTTCACCATCAGTTCACATGGTAGAGAAAATTGATAAAGAAATCCGAAATCCACCAAACAAAGTCATTATTACAATAACTGACTAGCTCCTTCCAAGTCTGATAACAAAAAGAAGGGGAGCCAGGAGAAAGTGGGTGTCTTATTCTTCTGACAAGCAACGCAGACAGTTGCACTTGAAACCAAAGCCTTCTAAAAGAATCTTTTGCCTTGCCTCTTTGTCCATGCTAGCATCAATATAGCAGATCCTCAGCTCCTCACCTGTGATGAATTCTCAAATTAAAGAGCATGAATATAAATATAGATATATGAATATTAATTCATGTTTAGTTTACGTGTACCTTCTTCAATATCCCGTAGAGCCTTCATCTTAGCATCTGAGCTGTCTACCCATACTATGTGTGTATTTGGGTCTATAGAGAAAAAAGAAAAATATTTACTGTCAAAATATTATCAAATAACATAAACCATCTAGCCAATGGAAAAAGAATGTACCACAGTCATGATTATAGAAAGAGGGAACAATGTAAACAGCATTTCCAATTGCTGCATCTTCACCAATCAATGCAACTGCTGATGCGAGGAGATCTTCATATGAGCCACAGGTTAATTCTATTCTGAATGCATTTATTCGTATCCTTGCCAGCACATTGATGTACCATTCTTTGCTGAGGACTAGGGTCATTAAAGATCACTCCAACCAATGAAAATTTGGTTTTCACCAACAACAACAACAAAGCCTTTAATCCCAAAATAAATTGGGGTAGGCTAGAAATGAAACCCAATCGGAAAGCATAAGAAAATTTGGTTTTCACCAAGAAATAAAATGGAGAGTAGAAAGTGCAGCTAAACGACTTGATTTTAAGTAATATTATCACACAATACAATCCAGTAAAAGATTAGAAACAATAAAACATCAATAGAACATTTCTTCTCCTTGCTCCTAAAAATATGTAAGAAGTAACCTTTTTTTTTCCAACTGGGGAACTACAGCACTCGCATTACCTTATCAGCATATTACAGCTACTCAGATATTATTTTTCTCTTCATGAAATTGTCAGTTAGCTAATAACTTATCATTAAGAGTACAATAAACACACAAATTAAATGCTGATGGTAGTCTTTCTAAAAGCTGGTTGTAGAAGTGTCACTTCATAATTCAAAACCCTGAACATGGCAATAATAATGTCATAGTGATGAATTGTCAAATTCTGATACAACCCTGAACATGGCAATAATACTGTCATAGTGATGAATTGTCAAATTCTGATACAAGGGACACTATTGAAGTTATTTTAAATGATAATGTGAAGAAATGATACATGTCGTCACCATCATACGAATAGTGAAATTCTGATACGAGGGACTCTATTGAAGTTATTAATAATGATAATGTGAAGAAAGGATACATGCCATCACCAGCAAATGAATAGTCAAATTGTGATACGAGGGACTATTGAAGTTATTTAATAATGATAATGTGAAGAAAGGATACATGCCGTCACCTCATCAGCAATGTTAGCTTTCTTAAATGCATTTTCCAACAGCTTGAACTCCTGCTCCATCTACACAGTTCAATCTAAAAGTTCTCAGAAAAAAGAATTAACAAAATTTGCAATGATAACAAAAAGTTGTCGGACTGCATAATTTATTCTCACCTGAGGTAGCATCTCTTTGTTTAAAAGTCCTGGCTGGAGTATATCAAGAGAATCTGATGGCACTACACCGCACATAACCATACATGCCAGCCGTTTCACCATCAATGGATATTTCAATCCTCGATTCCTTCACATTTTAACAATTGATAGACACAATCAATGAAACAATGATCACAAGAACTATAGCTTAAAACAATATTAATATTTAACATGATAACCTGCAGTGTTCTTCGAACATCGACCAATCGCCTCTGCTTTCAACTTCATGAAATGCCTGAATTCATGTATGTAGAAAGATAAACTAGAGGTGAGACTGAAGAAAATAAAAGATAATACACTTTTTAAAAAGATCATACAAGAAGTTCACACCATAGATTTCTCCCGGCAGCTGTGGCTACAGAAATAGTACAAGCCAGGGCCCACATCATCCTTCCCTTCTTTCCTCCTCAAGCAATTATAACAAACCTAAACCCTAAGCTAATTTAGGAGAGAGAAAAAAATAATAAGTGACAATAAGGTTTTTCTACCAGAAATTGCATTACTTCGTTAAGGCGAGAGAGAGAAGGATGGGTAATGAGAGGCTTGGCGGAGTGGATCATTTCACCGGCGGTGATCGGACGCGTGGCGAACACCCCTCGCCCGGCGGAGCTGGTGTACGCGATCCGGATGGGAGGCGGGTCGGATCGAAATGAGTCCGATTTTGCGCAGGGACCAGTAGAGGTGGCAGTGGAGAAAAGTTGTAAGGAGAGGAGGTGTCGGAGATACGGCGGCGTGTGGCGCCGAAAGGCGACGGAGAGCATCGGAGAAGACTCAGAAGAGTTATCGTAGGGTTTGGCGCCATTTTTCCTGCCCGACCCGATATTTAACGGTCTCACAAACCCGATATTTTTGTTATAAAACAAGAGCTTCATTGATTCGACATTCAATTTTTTTTTTCTAAAATCTCTGATAAAATCTGAACATCTGCATGTTTATTGTGAGGCAAGATTTAGTAAAATTTGTGTTAGGTATTCAATTGTTTTTCTTTCAATCAATATCATTAAATAGCTTTTTCTGGACATCCAAAATCACAAGCATTATTGTTAATACTAAACAAAAAGTACAAAACACATTTATAGCTTCTATTGAAGCATTCTATTTCTACTTAGTGCCAAAATAGTTTTTTTTTTCTTATTGTAATGACTACTTTAAAAATTGATATAATATTCTTCTTGTTGCCAGGGTAAAGTATTTGTTGGGAGAATGGTTCCATTAATGCCATATGAAAATTTTCATTTGACATGATAAAAATAAAAATATAAATATAAACTAAATATTATTGAGGATAAATGAACTAAGAGTTTGATCCACGTAAAATACTAAGAAAGTCAATTGTTTCATTATTTGTATTTTTGTATAATAATCATTTTTGTTTCATGTTAAAGGCTCTTCTTCTATAGGACTTTTTATGTAGTAGTTTTTCTTTATAAAGATTTAATTTGTAATATTTTTCTCATTGAATCAGGAAAAGTTTATTTTCACAGAATCGGAATCGAAAGCGTGTTGTCTTACACATAGCTGAGATAACTGTTGGCTGAAATGAATAAAATAGTTTAAACTTTAAAGAATATATCTGAAACTAGAATAAAATAGTTAAATGCAAGTAGCTGATTAATACAATCTTTGCTCAATTACTATACTACATTAGTCATTAATTACATTGTTTTAGTAATTAGCTTAATTACATAATTACAGCTATTCTACGCTGAAGAGTTCTATTTTAGCTGTTCTGACACTACTTGAAACTGTCTGGCAACATTTTTACCACATTTCAACATTGATGTTACCAGACAAAACCACAGTGAATAGGATCACTCCGATTCCCTTTTGAGTGGCTTAAATGCTGAAAGAAGAACTGAAATTTTATTTGCCCAAAACCCAGCAGCACCAGCAAACAACTCAGCTGGCGTCAGCACAAAGCTTGAGTCTCCACTTCTATATTTCACCAAAACTGCACTTGCTGCAATCACCAATGCCAAAATCAGCAATGGCCTTCTCATGGAATTTTGCACTTTGCCACTTTCAGGGTACAGTTCTGGGCCAGGTATTGCATCAACCGACCTCTGTAAAAGAATCAAGTAAAGGAACCCACAAAAACCACCAAATAGAAAAACATATGACTCCTTTTCATAAGATAATAAACTTAACACTCCAAAACCAGTTAAAATAAGGGCCAAATCATAGATTAACAGAGAGAACTTGAGATCAGCATAGTCTCTCATACTTTGCTCCTTTGATTCCTTCTTTGCTTTTAAGTTGGATGTAACTGAACTTGCAGGTAGTGATGAGAGATCTTTTCCTTGCAACTCTGTGGTCAGAACAGGTCTTAGCTCGGTCATAGAGACACTCCTTTCTCCAAGAGATATTGCAGTTCCATCAAATTTGTACTGCAAGCCATTAAACTGAAAATTTTCTGATTGTTCTTGATCATTTGACTGTGGCTCGAGGATAGTTAGCTGAACTCCATCTAGTTTCCATGAGCCTGACCTTTATGGTAAAATGAGATGTTAAGTACACCAGAGGTTGTTCAAAGAAACATACGACACCAAACTAGACCAAGTACAACTGCACAAGGAAAATAAATAAAGGCAAAATGCATGCCGTTCCGTACTTTTAGAATACCAACAAATAGCTTGTAAAATGACATACCTCATGTGGTAACCCTTGAAATAAAGCAATATCAGATATGCCTTAATAGAGCAAAACAAATATATACCATATCAATTGCTTTTTACATTTCATTTACCTGATGCTCATTTTGCACATTCTTAGCTGATATTACTGTCCATATTATATGAGAGAGTCATTTAAAATGACAGCATTTTTAAAGGAAAATGAAGATATTATATTTGAAATATATTTCTTTGCAAGTATATGATAATATTTCTCATTTTGCAGGCTATGCATGACATCCTAAAGGTATGTGGTCATAGGGACCCAGATGTAATTATACTTTAATAGGATAAAAACAAGTTGGACAAACAAGATTACCTGAATCAAGGCCAATCCAAAGAGCCACAATTTTTCTCAATTTGGCACCTTCAAATGTCACAGTATCGACCAAACCCCGCTGAAAGGGTGCTCCTTCAGCAAAATCAGATGTTTCTTGTGCAGAGTGCTCCAAATAAGGAATTGATGGTATTCTTCGCAGAATTGAGTTTCCCTCGACATCAACCAGGCATAACATTATACCAGCATTTTGGTCACTCAAGCCAGACCCAAAATCTCTACTGGTACTTAGCTCAAATATGTAAAATGAGTTAGATTGTTTTAATCTTGAAGGGTAGTAGGTTTTCTTGGGAGTATTTTGGGAATGTATCTTTGGCTCTTCAGCTGGTAGTAGACGTGCTGGCTTGACATAAGTCTGAAAATCTGACAATTGTACCAGTATTATCAGGCTTATACAATCTTTATATATTTAAAGGATTGCATCAAAGTTATTTATTTAGAGGATCAGTTAACTAATTAGAGAAACGTCCACAATTTATAGAAGCCAAATTTTAGTTCTTTCCAACAGGAGGTCTTGGGAACAAAATAGGGTTTCTCATTTCTTCCTAGCACAAAAATTGCAAAAGCCACTTGAAATATTGTACACAGAGATATTCATCTGAATCAGGATCTATGTTACACCTATAATAAAATATTACATCCGTAATTCTAAGCATTAGCTAAACTAGGTAAAGGAAAGAGAAAAAGAAAATATCACGCAAGGAAATTGATCCCTTGTAATGTCTCCCCATCAATCAACTTTCCAACAGGGAGAAATTACTTCAATCAACAATATCAAATGACTTGAAACTAAATCTTTATAACAAAAAGTCACCTTGAAATGGAGATTTTTTTACTATCGCCCGGGGTTGGTAACAGCGCTTCTGCTTTCTTTTCACTATTCCTCTCAATCCAAACCCCAAATTTACCCTCGAAATTTTATTTACTGAAGAACATCTAGTAGATAAATTGAACCCATTTAGAGAGATCATCTGCTCTGCGCAAGTAATCACCATCTGTCCTTTCCCAACTGAACCACAACAAGCGAGAAATTTTCAAAGAGAAATAACAAGTGTAACAAATAGCTTTTACTTGCCGTGCATTCATAGTTCACTGCACGAGATTTTTTTCTTCTCTTGTTGGGACTTGGGAAGATATTAATGTAACGGGCCTTTTGGGCTTTAATTGACATGATTTTGACAAACTAGGCCTTTTGAAATTGTAAATTTTGAAACACATGTAACTGGCAAGGCGAGCATTTTTCTTTTTGAAACACATGTAACTAGCTACAAACCAGGCCTTTCTGTAAAATGAAAATCTATTTCCAGCAAACCATTCTTGGACTTGTAGTAGCTAGGTTTGTGGATGAAGAAGAAGTTTGTGGATGAAGAAGAAGATCTCAATAATTAGAATTGTGCATGAAAAGGATCTTTCAACTGTTAGTAGTGTTCATGGAAGAATAATCAATTATCTGACAATATATAGTTATAGTATTGCTTTTCTTGATGATAGTGATACGATGATGATGATGATGTTTTAGTAATATTAATATCAATATTGATAACAGCAACTCATTTGGAATTATTTTACAATATCTAATAGATGTTATGTAAATTAAACATGTCAAGTAAGATTTCATAAAAAAAAAACCCAACTAATATAGTTACAACACATAAAAAATCAGATCACTAAGAGATCCTATTTATTTAATTTCTTGTATCGAGTTTCACAAATGAGAAGTCACCTTCATCTCTTCTATCTCTTCCCTTTTCTATGCTTAGCTGCAGTCCCTGCACTACATTTTGCTGGCTCAGCTCAGATCTTGCTACTGGAATCTCAATTTTGATGTCTGAGAACTCATTGTCAGGATGTGACTTTCTAAAACCATCACCAGCATATCCCATAGATCTATTCTGGTACACATGGCGAGATCTAGGTGATGTCATTGGGCTTTGTGCGGCGCTTGGACTTACAGAGACAGATCCCGAATTCAACTTTTCATTTTTGTTATGTTTCTTGGCTTCATCATGCCATTTTTTGAGTGCCTTTGATGCTCTCTCGTCAAAAATAGACGTTTTGATGTTTGATCCCATCTAAAAAACAAGTTGTAATTAATGAATAATGATTTTGTAGTTTAATTATTAGTGAAAAGGAGACTTGTATATGCAGTCTTAGAAATCGATGGTGTAAAGTGTAACTCACCTGAGATACGAGTGCATAGAGAGGAAGTGTGATGTAGCTGCAGAGGACGTGTACTGTAGTTCTATATGATGTCAAAGTAAAGCATTAATAAGTATGAAACCATGCCACCTGTTGATCAGGGATTTATCATTTTCTGGTGCCACCTGGCTCAATTTGGATTAATCATTCAATGCTTAAATAGATTACAACTAATTACCAAAATGAAGATTTATTGAGCCTTAATTGTGTTCTTGATAAATATACACATATAGTTGACTCAACTTAATAAGATTAATTTGGAACATAAATTGCTAAGAGGGGACTGTATATCATATTTTATAGGTATTAAATGTCAAATTAAGGACCAGGCAGTTAACATAGTCTTCATGATTATCCTTTCAAAATAAAGAGATTAAGAGAAGTTCAATTTGAGGAAATTAAACAAAGTATGAACGTACCCGATACACAGTCTTGCAATGACATAACCAAAATCTTCATGGAAGCAAGACCTTAGACCAAACTTAAACTGCATCAATATACAAACAATTCAGTGCAGCCTCCATCAAAGTTCAAAATTAAACGACAGAATAGCATTTATGCTCTCTGACACTAAAATTAACATACTTACCCAAATCCAGAGGAAATATGTAAGCTGGAAAGCATTCTACAAGAAAAGAAAAAATAATTCCTTTAGATTTAAGTAACAAATGCTATTTTTTGTATTATAACAAGTCACACAATAATGAAATACTAATCTAAAAGGTGCATGCTTACCACAAATAACGTAAAATGAATTAGAAACAGAAGCAATCGGGGGCGCCCAAACCAGAAATGATGGTCACTTAACTTCACAACTGGCATTCCTTGAATAACTGCATGCCTCTGTTGTATCTCTACAGCCATTGTTGCAATTATGGCTTGTAACTTCATTCCAATTGCCAAAATCAACTGAAATCAGAAGCATATATACTTTCAAAGCATCATTAAAATTGCGTTCAATTTAAGAAAATAATGTATTTACTTTTCAAAGTTTAAGCATTATGTCAAATCAAAAAGAAAAAAAAGATTGATTCAAATGCTCATTGAATTCATGCATGAACTATCAAGTGATATACCAAACTATTGTTACGAGATCGCATGAACTAAGTAATATTGAAAAAATTCATGACACAGCAGGAGCTTACAACTAGCGGCAGTATCGTAACCCAGAATAATTTTTGATAATCTGAGGGGAAAAAAGAAAGTTATGTCAAAAAAAAAGAGTTTAGAGTATTTTTTTTTTTTTACTATGAACTCTTTCGAATAGTACAAATCAGACACTCGCCGTGTACGTTTAGAAGCAGTATGATGACTCCACAGGCCCACAAAATTGGACTATCAAAACAATAAAAATAAAAAATAAATAAACAATCTCAATAGAAAACATAAGTAAAAGGTGAAACTAAAGTAATGATTATAATTAATTAGTACCTTATTCCAACAACCACTTTGAAATCATCATCTAGTGAACGTCTTATATACTTTTGAAAGTTAAATTTAACTCCAGGATTCAAATGAGCCTATAAGAAAGTAAATGATGTCAATAAAAATAGCATTCACATGAGTTCAAAGAAGATGCTTGAATTAGAGAAACCTTACATTTATGAAGCCATGGCGCAATGTTAAATAATCAGTCTTTCGAACAGATGTAAAAAATTGCCGAAAAAAGCTTACCTATCAAAAGCAAAGAACATAGTAAGAGACGATCATTTTATAGCAGACTGGTATGAAGTAGTGAATAGAAAGATTATAATAACAAATCACTCTGCACAAATAAGACTGGGTATCATTTACAAGTACTTAAATTATAAGGCTAGATCCTCATCTTTTTATCTCAAACATATATTAATATTTGAAAAAAAAAGAGGATGACTTGTCCGTTCCAAACACAGAGCTACTGTAAAAAGTATCTAACAAAGGATCTTAACAATACCAGTAAAAAAAACACCAAAATGTAAAGATACCGTTCAAATCGGACTTTAAGATAAAAAAAAATACATGAAAACAGTTAACAAAAAAAAAATCTTACAATGTAAAGAATAATGACTTTTCTGTTCCAAGAACCGGCATAATTCTGCACAAAGGACGTCTCACGAGCAAACCTGAGCCTTGAAGGATCTAACATCAAACAATTAAACATAGTTACATAATAAAAGAAAAATGGAATCTCCATTTGTAATACCGTGTGAATTTGTTTAAAATAGGCTGTCACCAATGTGTGAAAGCATTCTAGGGGTGATAGTTTGTACAATGTTCTGAGATCTTAGTTAAAAAATTATGAACAAAATGTTTTTTTAAGGAGATGAGTAACTACATTCAAATTTACCAAGTCCCATTTGAATGAAATTTACCAGTTAAAAACTCATAATTAATTGACGATGTCTCTTTTTCCCATTCTTTCCAGGACCTTATCTGCATTAAAAAAAAGTTAAAAATTTAAACACAAAATGATTAACCACAGAAATTAAATATGAGAAATAAAATATGATTATGGAGACGATTTACAAACCTTTATTATTCCAAAAGCCATTAATGAAGCACTGAACACGACATGAACAACAGCCAGGAAAAATATAAAAAGGTGCA